>SNVD02002901.1:0-101106 GCA_013180625.2 Boswellia sacra | reverse complement strand
AATCAAATCATTGACTGGAGCTCAATATTTTTTAACCTTAGTTGATGATTATTCTAGAACTACTTGGACTTTTTTAGTCAAAGAAAAATCTCAGGTTCCTAGCATTTTAAAGGATTTTCTTGCTTATGACAACAATCAGTTTGGCCACAATGTTCAAATTTTTCAGAGGGACAATGGGACAGAATTCATTAATTCTAAAGTAAACCATTTACTTAGGGAAAAGGGCATTATTCATCAACGTAGCATACCATATACCCCTCAGCAAAATAGCAAAGTTGAGCGCAAACATAGACAACTTCTTGATATAGCTAGAGCCTTAAGACATAATGCTGCTCTACCTCTGAAGTTTTGGGGAGAATGTGTGCTTACAGCCACCTATATTATCAATCTCTTACCTTCTCGTGTCATCAATTTTGAAATACCTTTTGAGAGACTTCATAATAAACCTGCTCCCTATAGCGATTTAAAGGTATTTGGGTGTTTATGCTATGCCAATAATAATGCTCCTAATAAAGGAAAATTTGATTCTAGGGCTCATCGATGCATTTTTATTGGTTACTCACCTGGACACAAGGGATATAAGCTTTATAACATTGAGACTCATGATGTCTTTGTCAGTCGTAATGTTAGTTTTCATGAGCAAATTTTTCCTTTTGCTCTAATCAAAGAAGATGAATCTTTTCCTCACTATAATCCCATAAGCATTCCTGGTAATATAGTTGAAAATTTGAATGGTGACAATCTTTATGAATTTGATGTTGAAAATCATAATTCTCCTGGTGTCAATTTAGAGGTTTGCTTGAATTTTGATGATAGTATTCCTAGAGAAAGCAATGCTACTGATCCTAAAACCTCAAACCGTACTTCCCAAAGACAAACCAAATTACCTCATCACCTAAATGATTTTGTTCTATCATCAAAACCTCCCTCTCGACACACTGCTCTTATGGCCCACTCAGGAATCAGATTCACACCTGAATATACTGCTTTTATGGCTAATGTTTCTCTTGATAGTGAACCAGCTACTTTTAAGATAGCTCAACAAGATATTCGATGGCAAGAAGCCATGCAGAAGGAAATCACTGCCCTTGAAAACAATCAAACTTGGGAACTCACTACTTTACCTAAGGGCAAAAAGCCTATAGGTTCAAAGTGGGTTTACAAAATCAAGAGAAATGCTGAAGGAGAAGTTTAAAGGTACAAGGCATGATTAGTTGTCAAGGGATATAACCAGAAAGAAGGAGAGGATTTTACTGAAGTATTCTCTCCAGTTGTGAAGCTTGTAACTGTGAGAATAGTCATTGCCATTGCTACTTCCAATCAATGGCCCTTATTTCAAATGGATGTGGATAATGCCTTCCTAAATGGCCACATTGAGGAAGATTTATACATGAGACCTCCTCCTGGTTATCTTAAAGCTAGAAGTGATCAAGTTTGCAAATTAAACAAAGCCATTTATGGCCTGAAGCAAGCATCTAGACAATGGAATGCTGAATTGTCTAAGGCTCTCTTTTCGTTTGGCTTCAAGCAATCTGCTAATGATAACTGCTTGTTCATCAAACACACAAAATCATCCATATTAATCCTTCTAGTGTATGTTGATGATCTCCTTCTTACAGGGGATTCCATAGATGAAATTCAACAGTTCAAGGACTATCTAAAGCAACAATTTTCTCTAAAAGATTTGGGATTTGCCAAATTCTTTCTTGGTTTAGAAATCAGTAGAAGTGAGGAAGGTACATTTCTATCTCAAAGAAAGTACATTAAAGATATTGTTAATGATCTCCAATTACAAGAAGCAAAAGCAGTTGCTACACCTCTCCCAAATGGTATTAAACTCACTAAAACAGACAATAAGCTACTTCATGATCCTAGTCAATATAGACGGCTGGTTGGTAGACTTCTTTACTTAAATCTTACAAGACCTGATATTTCTCATGGTATACAACAATTGAGTCAATTCATGGATTCTCCTCGACAATCTCATTGGGATGCTGCCATTCATCTTGTGAAATATCTCAAAAACTGTCATGACAAAGGATTGTTTTATCCTTCATCATCAAAGTTTAATCTTCAAGCTTCTTCTGATGCGGATTGGGCCAATTGTCCTGATACTAGAAGATCACTGACTGGTTATTGTGTTCTACTTGGAGATTGCTTGATATCTTGGAAAACCAAGAAACAAAAGATCATCTGCCGAGGCAGAATACAGAAGTATGTCTGTAACCCTTGCTGAAGTACAATGGATAGCCTTAATACTCAAAGATGTGTACATTTCTGTTCCTCTACCAATACCTTTTTCATGTGATAATAAAGCTGCTTTATACATTGCCTCAAATCCTGTTTTTCATGAGCGCACAAAGCACATCGAAGTAGACTGCCATGTAATCAGAGATAAAATCAAAGAAGGCTTCATTTCAACCAGTCATATTTCTACAACACTTCAGCTTGCTGATATGTTCACCAAGTCTCTCAGTGCTCCAAAACAATCTTCTATTCTATTCAAGCTTGGATTTGCTTCCTTACCAGAACCCAATCCAGCTTGAGGGGGGAATATTGCAAAATATAGTTACGTCCCCCTACTTCTCAGCATCTTCCTTATCTTCTAGAGGAACGTTGTGCAATGTTTTCCATAAATATCAGCATGTCCTTCCTAATCGGCAGTAGCATTTTCTTTATTCTTTACTTCATTTCCTTATTTAGCTTATATCTTTATTTAGATAACCAACATTAATTCATTTTCCTTTCTTAGATTATATTGCCGTTGTATTTTCTTCTTCCTTGTACTATAAATTGGTAGCTTAGCCTTGTAATCTTTGTATTGAATCAATAAGAATCATTCTATCATTTTCTAAAGCACAAAGTTGGAACCCTCCAACCTCCCATGACAAAAATCAAACACATTCCAGTTTCTAAAATTCCCAAAAATTGTGACCCCTGGCAACTTTACCAAACCGGAAAATTGTTGACAATTTGGAATTCATTCAAAGCATAATTGAACATCAACTAGACCATTTCTTCACAAATAAAAAAATTCATTTCACCACTAACTCAAAGCATTATCTTCCCAATTTTTAAACAAATAAATGAACTATAAAATCCCCAAAAAGATATATATATATATATATATATATTTAATTTAATAGAAAGAGTGATTGTCGATATTTCAACCTACTATATAATTAATTAATTAATTAATTAATTTAGCACGTTAGGTAGATAAGATTATGTTTTGGGTCAGAAGTCAATTCAAGTATGGAGATTCGTTCGAGATTTGGGCCGATCATCAGAAAAAAAATTATTTAGCTAACGCTTAAAAATTGATGATTCATGTTGTATAAAAAATAAAAACTTATTTTAACCCCAAAGCTATCATGTTTTGCTTGTTGTTTACCAGGCTAAAGGAATCGCCACCCTATCCGCTACAACTTGACAACGACGACGTAGCAAATAAGAATAGAAAGACCAACAAGAATAAGCGACGGCAAAAACGATTAGATCGATCGGAAACAAGATAACAAAACTCAAAATAATATTTTTCCTTTCTCCTTACATTATATCATTGGAAAAATTACATGAGGTCATTAAGGTTTCAAAACACTGACACAAACGTCCAAAATTTGATGCCAACACTCGTGATTACAAACAGATGAAAATAACTTGTAAATTATAATTATAATTTAAATATAACCAACTTTCAAAGTTGTCAGGAAAGAATAAATCCTAGTTCTTTTTCTAGTGTTTTCTCAAATATTGAATTGTCAAGCGAAGAAGATTTGAATTGTTAAGTTGGTTTATTTGATTGCTCAATAGTGTTAAAATATTTGTCCAACATGTTAGATAAGCATATTCTAGCAAGATGTTAGATTGTTAAACAATACGACAAATTTCTTCTCTTGCAAAGTGTCAAGTGCACTGCTATGCATTTGGGTGGTTTTTCAGTATAATTAATTTGACCTGGATATCCTGATACTGAAGTAATAAAAGCCTTGGATAGAGGCAGTAAATTTTGAAATGCAATTGCTAATCTAACGTGGAGTCATTGTTTTTCGATGTTTGCACAGCCTACTACAAAGATAAAGTAATGATAATAATAACATCTTTTTTATCCTATTAATTAAAATCTAGAATAAAGCAATTTATATAACATTATTATGTTCATAAATTTCTTTTAATCTTTTTCTTTGTTAATATTCTAGAAAGAATTTATGATGGACGCTAGCTCTCTATACACTAGTTGAGATTGTCATGACAAGAGAAGTATTGTTTTCACTTTCAAGTTAAACATGAAAAACCTCTTAAAATCATTCAAGTCTTGTAACACCCAAGGCGAATCCCACATCAGCAAGACACGGGAGAGATGCCGGGTATATGAGTAGCGATTCCTTACCCACCTGCCTTGTGCCTTTTGATGTATGCGCATTGAAAGGGCAAAACCGTGAGGCCCCTTGGGCCAAAGTGGACAATACCTTGTGGCGGAGGTGAGGCGTTACAAGTCTAAACACACCCATCATATGGATTTGATTTTAAGGTTTAATTGTATTTAGTAGGACTAATGGCATGGATTAGAATTTATATTAAGATTAATATCTAATTAAAGAAAATAACATATTTATGTGATTTGAAGACTAGACCTTTTACCTTGGGATTATGTAGAATTGTTTGAAATAGAAAGCCACGCGAAGAAACTGAAGCGATGTGTATGAATGAAATCAAATAAACATGCAAAATTAATATATGAATTATTCTTTGCAGATTTTCATGTGTATATAGTGCAATATAAAATGAAAAAGTAACTCTCCAAATCCTGAATTGGTGTCAGAGATCCTGTATAATTTTATTTATTTATTATTATTATACCTCCATCAATGCATCTAGATCATGTTGAATGTGATTATGTGATCAAATCCATGAGAAATGAATTTCGTTCTGCTCTCCTCTAATGTCTTTCAAGATTTATCTTGATCTTGTGGACGATCTCTTTTAGTTATTTCAATATGAACATTAATTGTCAAAACTATAGTTTTTTTTTTTTAATATTAAATAGGTTGCACTGCAAAGTAATTATACAACTACTCAACCCCTTAAGTTTTGACATACCCAAGAGATCAACATTAAAGAGAATGGTTGAGTTGGTTAAATATGCAAAACAGCAGATGTTTAGTTTAGAAATTACAGAGATGGCTCATCATTAACAACTGAACTTTAGAACTTAAGAGATCGCTCAAACGATGCTCACTCTAGTCAGAATGTGAACTTCCCTGCTCTTCAGAATCGATTTTTTTCGTATTTTTAGTCACTACATTAGCTTTCAAAGCTAGCAGCTGAGTATGTTTTAAAACCAAACATAGTTGTTCTTGATGAGCTGCTGATTTCTTTTTTTTTTTTTGTTTTTTTCGCAATGCAGCTCTATGGACAATTCTCAAATTTTAGTGTGTTTGTTTTTTAATCCAAATTCTATTTTTTGTATTATACATTTTTCGATGATATTTTATATTCAATTAACCATATACCATTTTTAAAATTTAAAATAATTCAAAATTAACTACATATTTTTAAATCCAATTGAAAAAAAAAAAAACAGAAAATCACAAAATAAACAAACCTTAAGATCTGTATCATCCTGCATAAAACAGTGAGGAAACAAGTTTTATTTAAGTTACACGAATTGCTAGCAGGCTCCGAAATACAAGACAAGCTACGTGAGGGGAAAAATTTTGTGAAGTTGACTCAAAAACTTCCACCTAAATTGGGAATATACCGTTTCGGTCAGGAGAAAGACGGATGAATAGAATGATTCTGGTAATTCTAAAAGATTTCTTAGCATCCAAATGGGCAGGTTGTAGAATATGTGGATCAAGATAGAACAAAGTATCTAGTGACTTTGCGGTACGCCTATCTTATAACAGCGTAAATATGTAGCGAGTATAAATCTACTACTGTTGTTCAAGAATTCAGTCCCAACTACTGACTAGAGCTTTTTAATTCAACTCATATTGCATTCCAATATCTTCATGACAAAATTCATTCACCAGCATTGTCAAACTTACTGCTCAGAAATTGTCCATGAGCAGACGGAAACATATGATACACAAAGTCATGCATGCAATGCTGCTGTCATTTTAAGCGTCAGTAAATGGTTGAATATGCAAGAATGGCCATGTGCATCAGACTATATTCTATTGGATTGACTTCAGAAAATTATAACAATGGCCTCATCTACTTTTAATTTTAAGCCTCTCGAACTGCTCTCACATTGGGTTCTAGTGCTACAGTTAATGCTATAACTAGGTATAACTAATTCTTTTGCAACCGACGAAGAGAAATTACATAAAGAACAACAGAGCACATGTATCTCTTTATTAGTAAAAAGCCCCTTGTTTACAACTGTAAGCACAGTCATCCAAACTCCAAAGTACAGATCTAGTCAAAAGAATAGCAAGGCTTATTGTTCAATTTTTGTTCATTGATATTCAAGTTTTATCAGAACAGAACTACATTCGTTTCAAATTTGATAATTCAATATGCTAAGAAACTGAAGCCAACTCTCGCTACAATTTTCCCATTTTATCCTTTCTGATAGTGGTTTCAATGATGCATGCAATTCTGCTGTTACAAAACTTCTTGGTTTACAATTTCATGTTCCTTGACCCTAATTTTTCTTGGTTTTAAATACAAATGATACACTATATTTGAAGTAAACCAAAGTGGAAACAGGTTAGTGAAAGTAAAGCTGAAAATGTCAGTTCATAGTCTGTCATTTGCCGAGGGAACTTTCCCAAATATTAACAAGAAAAATGTTTCTAAAAATGCGTGACTTTTATAAAAAGAAATCATAGATAATATATGTACAAATGAAGGTCTAACCACTGATCAAAAATTCAGTTTTCTTTTCCATCATATTTATATCTGATTCTACCTGTCATCTCATTTAAATAAGCAATTTATTTAGCTTCCCTTACCATACCTCAGAAAATGCAATTCTATGTGATTGTCGAGGTAGCATTTTGCTGGGCAGCTCATGATTATGTTCTTTAACAACACCATAGATAACCCACTTTCCACCATACTTTGCAGCTATCCTCAGCATGGCATTGCATCCCTCTCTTGTGGCAGGCCGTGAGGGCAAAAATGTACTGTCCCTATTTGTATATTTTGCTGCGCAATAACCTTCTCTAGAGCAAACATAATCTTTTGCCAACTATTGAATTATCTTTAAGAGATCGACGTGTACGATTATTCTGTATCGTAAACCCCATTCACCGCCCATATATCTCATAAAATTTCCCTGGCCTTGTAATATCCTATTTTTTTGTAATGTATATTATAACATGTGTTATGGTTACATGGGTAATATAGGTATTAATGTGTTATGTGTTGGATTTGTAATGTAATAGATGAGAGATAATGGGCTTAATGGAAAGGAGGAAAGGAAGGGAGCACTAAATGGAAATTGTGCTTTATGATATTTAATAAATAGGAAGAATTCTAGAATTTCTTCCATCCTTGCTCTCTAAACACACGTTCCAGCCCTTCACTCCCTCTAAGCTCCACACACACACACACACACATAACTTCACCAAGAATTCAAGCAAGCAAGTGGTAAAAACTCTTCTCTCCTTTAGAATTCTTGTGCTATTGTGTATGTAATTGCAAGAATTCTTTTGGGTTGTGATGTGAGTGTGTGAATTGTTGTTTGTGCTGCTGGAAATTTGTGTGGAAACATGAATTTGAATGAGTTTTGAGTGCATCTAAGCAAGAGGATGAAGATATAAGCTAGAATTGAGAGTTTAGTTTAAATCCTGGAAATTTTGTTACACTGAGCAGTGCATGTTCCGAAAATTACCAAAAATCAGTGGGACATTTTCTTGTTCTGAAATTTTTATGGATGAAAATAGACATGTCCAGGAGTGTATAGCAATTGGATTCACTCAAAAATTCGAAGTAGGTGATTTGTAGTGAATTTTTGAATTTCTGGTATGGTATTCCACATTCCCCTGTCTTAGACCAGAGTAGGGGAAGACGATTTTAATTGAAGGTCCAAATCTTCATAGAATTACCGATTTTTGGCATACAAGTCCTTTTATGTGTCATATATGAGACTGTAAATTTTCACTGAGATTGAAGGTCTGTGTGAATTGTTATAGATTTTTAAAATTGGCTTGTTACAACTGGAATTTTTAGTTTCCAAAACAGGGCAGTTAGAAATAAATGGATTTGAATGGCTTAAACACCTTGAAAAGCCATGATTTTTGGTATGGAGGTATATATATATGTTATATACCAGCCTGTAAATTTGTATAGCCATTTGAGTAGGATTGAAATTCCTACAAAGTTTTAAGTTGATAGTGCTCAGTGAAGTCAATGCAGTGGCAGGATGGTTGAGGTAATGAATTTGATTATTTTGAGTGACCTAATGACCCCAATTTGCTCTAAAAATTTTAATGAGACATGAGGTATGTGTCTAAAAGATGTCTACCAAATTGTGTGAATTTTGAAAGTAGACAAGTGTTGTTGTAAATTGTTTGTCAAAGTAAGTATAGAAATAGAGCCAAAAAGGAGAAATGTTTTACAATTGTATGGTGACCTAAAAAGAGATTTTTGTTTTATTTTTAGGTCAATCAAAAGCATTGAAAAGCAGCCATACAAGGTAAGTAAGCTAACTAATCTGAGGCCACAATAAATTGTGTACTGTATGTATGAAATTTTGTGGATTATAACTGTCACACCCCGTATCCAACAGAGTAATACTGCAGCGGATAAGGGCTTGCCAAGGGAACACAATCGTCGTTATGCCGAAATCCTTCCTTAATCTTTTACTGATCGAATACCTGAGGTACAAAACAGACTAGTGAGTATGAAACTCAGTAAGCAGCTAGAATTATAAAACTAGCGTAACACTCAAAATAAAACAATAAATGGCGATAACCATTTCAGAATATGACTACTATTCAATACTTATTCCATAATCACTGATTACTGTTTATTTCTTAGTATACAAGCTAACAGTGCTTTACTAAGAAAATCATAACATTGATTTCAGTGTTCAAGAAACGCGCCCCTATGTGAGAAAACTGGCACGGCGATGCCAAGTTTCTGACTTCCAATCTGTTACAAATTCCAGTTTCGCGCTCCTGTGCCAAGGGAGGGCACACATGCGCCAACTCTCTATTCTCTCTTACTTGAGTCAATGCAATTAGCGCTTCAGCGTGAAAGGTATGGCGCAGTGATGCCAATTCTCTGCCTATATCTCTTTAGATTCGTTAAAGATGCACCCTTGCACCATTTAATTATGCTCCTGCGCCAACCCTGTATCATTGGTCATTTCCTAGACCAATTACTCTCTTATCCAGTCACATTCTTAATTCCATAAATACTTGTCTATGGGTAATCAAGCATGACTTTTCCATGTCAAAGCTTATCACATACACCCATTTACATACACATCTCATTTACACATAAACTTTCCACAAGTCTATCACATCCTCATGTGCTCCCATAAACATATAAATCATTCACACATGAGTTTCCATAAGCTGCTACATTGTTCATATGGATATCCATTTCACATAATTTCGGAAGCTTCCACAGTACAGTCACAGACACTTAGGAACAGTGCTCTCTAATCAAGATAGGACTTTTCGTTTCACAGTCAGTTCCCATATGTAGGCCTACCCATGAATCAGCTCAAGGCTAGTCTGACAATCCGGGTGATACCGGGCCCATGCTACCAAATCTCGTCTAGAGAAACACATGGTCCAGACCTCCCCTCAAGCCATGGGGATACAAAACAGTACAGATACATTCAAAGGCCTACCTATGAAATAGCTTAAGGCTAGTTTGACAATCCGGGTGATACCGGGCCCATGCTACCGAATCTCATCTAAAGAAACACATGGTCCAGACCTCCCCTCAAGCCATGGGGATACAGAACAGTACAAATACATTCAAATGCCTACACTTGAAATAGCTCAAGGCTAGTCTGACAATCCGGGTGATACCGGGCCCATGCTACCGAATCTCGTATAGAGAAACACATGGTCCAGGCCTCCCCTCAAGCTATGAGAGCCAAATATCCTAAGTTGTGGCATGCCACTCACATATCAGTTTTCACATTCAGTCACATAAGTGAAGCTCTATATTAAGCTTTCACTCACTTATCACATTTCACATTTCAATCACATAAGTGAAGCTCTATATTAAGCTTCTAACCCAATCACAACTTGTCACAATTCATTCACTTTAATACTAGTATTTAACGGTATCGCATTTCACATTCGACATTTAATATATTCCCATAGGCTTGGCATGTAATTTCGAATTCATAACACATCATACCGTTATACATGCCTTCACACATCACAATATTGCAGTTCACTATCATAATTGAGGTTCTACGTAGGCTTCTCATTAATCACATATACATTCATAAACACAATAAGCCTACATATCTCACATACACTTATGGATGTGCACAATCCACACATTGACATCATTTCTACACATATAGAACCCCATTGAATTCTTTATTAGTGCCAACCCTTCCATTACTCTTCGATGTATTTCAATCACATCGTTGCATAATTATGTCCATGTATAACTAATCTCATTCAATTTCCACTCGTACACATTCATGGCACTCTAATACACATGGTTTTTCAGACATTCATTTGTCATGCCATCTCACATGAGGAAATAGTATCCTCGAATGTTTGGCATGTATTTCATTCTTCATATACACACATCGTTTCATTGGCAATATTATTCAAGCCATATCACAACAAATTCACATATATGAGGGCACAGTCACATTTCTATATCTCACACACATAGAAGTTACGTCAACATGTCAATCACATATACATCAAAGTGTGTGAAATCACACATTTCATAAATCACTATAAACCCCAATCAAATCATTTCCTATATCAAGGTCCATGTATTCATGGCCCCATACACATTCCATCAACACATTTCACATATATTCACGAACACAATCATTAAACACATTTCATTAAAAGTTAACATCTGTTGTGTCCTCAGAAGGGTCTAGCTACTTACCTGGTTAGCCTCGCCTCTTAATTTTGCTCTCATATTTTCTTGATAAGCAGTTATTTAAAGTTCATCTCTTCTTCTTCTCCTTCCTCTCTGGTAACCATTGCCATAGTCATGACACACTGATTAGTGTCCATTTAGAAGTCATTAAATCCCTTATAGGTTAACAACAATTCAACCAACCAATAACATCAATTATTAAACTCTATAACACACACATATTGGTTGGATTATTATAATAAGGAGTTATTCATTTCCAATCATCACCAAACTTCATGGAACTCAAATAGACATATATATTATAGTCCATGAATTTTATTGAGTCAAAATAAGGTCATATACCCCTTGAAAATTCTTAATTTCATTCACATAGCAAATCTGTTTGCAGACCTCTCTACTGAACAGTGAACCTTTGAAGAGTTTTATAAAATTCTACAATAATCCAATCTCTACCAAACTTTCCAGTCTAAAACTCGACACATATAAGAGTCATTCCACCAAAAATCATGATTTTCTAAGGAGTTTAAGACAGTCAGACGGAATTTATTTCACATACTCATTTCTAGAACTTAACATTCACAGTTCTTTAAGTCCAGATTTGAAAAATCATAACAATTCATACACAACTCCAAAAACCATAAAAATTTACAGTCTAACAGAAAACATACCCAAGGGGTTTTTTATTAGAAATCACAAAATTTAACAAAGATTTGCCCCCTCAAATCGAGTTCATTTCCGCTGCCCTGTTTTAAAACAGGGGAATTCTCAATTTCGAACCAGAACTTCAAAAATTCATTACAATTCACACACTACGAATTTTTGAGTGTTTCAAAATTATATAAACTCCTTGAGATGTCTAGTTTATCATATAAAAATTTCAGAGTTAGCAAACAACCATGGAATTTATGGGAATTTTCGGACTAACCCCTGTTCAGCAAAGAGGCTCTGCAGGAATTTCACTCAATCATGTTTCCTAACTTCCCAAACATCATCCCTTCTCCTTCAATATACCATAACACATGTAATATCATGTTTTCTAACATGTATCATGAAGTATATAACATAAACACAAGATTAATCATAGTAGAATCTAACATTTTCCTTATAGAATTTCATGGTTAATCTCTAAAGGAAGAAGGAGAAGATGATTTACCTTAATTTCCTTCTAACTTATTCAATTTTCCTTGAATTCCACAAGTGAAGAAAGCAAATTGAGAGAAAGAGAGAGGGCTGGAAACGTTTTTGTAGAGACAAGAAAGAAAATGAAATTTTCTAGAATTCTCCCAAATTTATATAGATAAGGATTGGGTGAATTTCATATAAGCCCTCCATTTTTCAATGCTTCCAAGTCACCCTATCATAATTTTTAATTTGCTTTATCACCCTTACAATTATACAAAAGTACTAATAATTTAGATGCTTAAACACATAATAATTGTGGTTACACATACTAGGGTGTTACAATAACACTATTAAATGCTAGCAATTTGATGCTTGAATGTGAAATATTGTGACTGTTTTGGAAGCCTGATATAGAGCTTCCTTTATGTGACTGATTGTGAATGATGAAACGTGATTGGCATGTCAAGACCTAGGAAGTTTAGCTCTCATAGCTTGAGGGGAGGTCTGGACCATGTGTTTCTTTAAACGAGATTTGGTACCATGGGCCCGGTATCACCCGAATTGTCAGACTAGCCTCGAGCTATTTCAAGTGTAGGCATCTAAATGTATTTGTACTGTTCTGTACTGTTCCATGGCTTGAGGGGAGGTCTGGACCATGTGTTTCTCTAAATGAGATTCGGTAGCATGGGCCCGGTATCACCCGGATTGTCAGACTAGTCTTGAACCTTCCGTACTTCCATGGCTTGAGGGGAGGTCTGGACCATGTGTTTCTCTAGATGAGATTCGGTAGCATGGGCCCGGTATCACCCGGATTGTCAGACTAGCCTTGAGCTATTATATGGGAACTGACTGTGAAATGAAAAGTCTTACCTTGATTAGAGAGTATTTTCCCCTAGGTGACTGTAACTGATACTATGGAAGCTTCCTCAATATGTGATTGTGATTATGCACGAAAAAGCAATGAGTAGAGAAATGTGAACTCACTTATATGAGGTTGAATCGACCTATAGAGGTCTAGAAAGAAAATTGGCGCAGGAGCGCAAATGTAACCGAAGTGAACTTGAAGCATTTCTTTTCTTTGCAATTTAGATAATGCTTGTGTAGTTAGAAATGGATAGTTTCATACTGTGGATTGAATTCTATTGCTATTGTTTATTGCTGTATATTCGCTTAGCTTACTTACTGAGTTTTACTCATGAAAGTTGTTGTGTGCCTCAGGTGATCAATAGATTGAGCTAGGGATGGAGGACTTTTGGCATTGTTGACAGAGTTCCCTTGGCAACCATAGACCGCTGATCTATATTTGCATAGCCATACTGTAGAACTTCTTTTGATTTTTGAATGTACATAAATGCAGTAGAATGAGGTGGTTGTCATTAGGAACTCTATTTGGAGTTATACTTATATTAATCCTTCAAAGAAATATTAGAGTTCATATTTAAATGACCGTATAAATGCTATATTTTGTATGTCGAATATGGGTTGTGACAAGCCTCCTCTGCTCATTCAAACTCCATCCAGATAATGTTCCATTAGTGTCATAAATCAAAGGAAAATTCAAAGTTCGATGGTTGAATGGAATCATCATTTCCATCCAAATTACCACTCCACAGCTCATCATCTCCTGTTTCATGACCATCGAATGTGCTTGAATCAAAATCTTAACCATTACAAACCTGTCAGAAAATTCAAAATATATAGTCTTAACATAATCAAACAACAGAAACATGGAATAATAAACTTTCAGCAGACAAAGTCCCGGCCAATTATAGCTCATGTTCTTTAGAGACTGTTGGATTCGATTTGTTCAAATGTTAAAACCTGTACACTAGGCATTTTAATATAGAAATCGCTCACATCATTTAATAATGAGGTCATTCCAGTATATGGTTCAAAACTTTCTGAGTTTCTGCATCTAAACCTTCCATCGATGGTAAAATTAAATTCAATTCATGGTTTACAAGATTTTTTGATGTAGCAAGGCATCTCATCAAAGTTTTCCAAAGTTTAAGCATCCGAACCTCCATCACTATCTATATAGTCATGTCCAGCAGAACCTGCCATTATATATATATAATATACGGAATGCAATCAAATCAATATTTCCAGTTGCGATAACAATAAATTTGCAGTCACAGAAGCATAATGCTATCCTCATAAGTTTTAAAATATCAAAGATCAAATAAAATAAATAAATTTAGAACACACAATGCAGACCATGTTATCACTCTCCAATGACTTCCACTATGTGGAAGCAAAGCGTAAGGCAGAATCCAAATAGTTGAGAAATGATTAAAAGTAGGAAAGAGAAAAAGAAGGAATCAAAGTTTCTTTATTCTCTTTATTTTTCCATAGCCAATTCATTCAATGAAATAATACAATTCTCAAAGCTAGCTATAATGAGAAGAATTCCTAAATCTTCATTCTTAGTTGTCATAATAATTGCACCTTCACGAGATTTTAGAATAACTCAAAGAGATTTTCCCTTCCGGTTCTTTCTTTCTTAGACAGGTCACTTCTAGAGAAAGTTTATCACATCTTCCAGGTTAGGTAGATAAAATTATCTTCATATTGGATGGACCACGTCGATCCAACATACCCAAATGACATGAAAGTTTTCCTAAAATGTTATCAAAGAAAATATCACCCAGATACCTGCTACATTGTTAAGAAAAAAAAACTAACAAAATAAAAATCATCTCAAGAATAATTTTGAATGCTAACACTATAAATTTTCAAAAGGAAACGACTAAATGAGAAAGTCTAATGCAAATTGTTGGACTAATAAACCCAATTTCCTCATTTCTAGAAAACTAAAATAGCAGGGAACAAAGAAACACCCAAAATTATCTTTTTTTATTCTTTTGGTGAATTTTTAAGGAAACAAACAGAGTCAATGAACAAAGAATGATGATCAGACCATTATAGTTGGCTACTCAGATTATAAATCAAAATTGGGAAGTTCAGTATGGTTACTAAGAATGCAAGGCTTGAAATATAGAACAGGAGACTTGTAAAAGCATAACCGTGGGATTGCCAAAGTACTGGTCCAGTAACATTATCAAAAGCGGAATGTTTAATAA
Source organism: Boswellia sacra (assembly GCA_013180625.2). NCBI lineage: Eukaryota > Viridiplantae > Streptophyta > Magnoliopsida > Sapindales > Burseraceae > Boswellia > Boswellia sacra. The sequence continues at coordinate 85,846 of SNVD02002901.1, read as the reverse complement.
AGCGTATTGATGCTTTAGAAATGCACAATGATGTTTCCAAAACCTTTAACATATTACAATCACCATTTAATATTACTAATATAGCATTTTACGTTACTAAACCATTGTTCTATGTTACCAAAACACTGCTTTGATAGTGTTATGGGCAGAACATCATATCAGAAAAATATATCTTCTCAATTAAAACTCATATATTAATACAATTGGAATATTAGAATAACGCTATCCGTATGAGGTTTGTAGGAGTGATGTACACAGTAAGAGTAAACAAATTGTCAACATAGAAAGTTTGAAAAAGCAATGGTAAATAGGAAGCTTTCCCAACAAAATTCAATGGTAAATGTATAAATATCAGTAAGCACAATTGAAAGAACAACCTATTTAGGCTAGTTTCTCACTCATGAATTTTCAAATTTCTCGAAGTTTCTAGCCAAACAACGGCTCCACCTCACTTCATCCAGCACAAAGTTGGAACCCTTCAACCTCCCATGACAAAAATCAAACACATTCCAGTTTCTAAAATTCCCAAAAATTGTGACACCCCGCAACTTTGCCAAACCGGAAAAATTGTTGACAATTTGGAATTCATTCAAAGCATAATTGAACATCAGCTAGACCATTTCTTCACAAATAAACAAACTCATTTAACCACTAACTCAAAGCATTATCTTCTCAAATTTTAAACAAATAAATGAACTATAAAATCCCCAAAAAGAAATATATATTTAATTTAATAGAAAGAGTGATTGTCGATATTTCAACCTACTGTATAATTAATTAATTTAGCACGTTAGGTAGATAAGATTATGTTTTGGGTCAGCAGTCAATTCAAGTATGGAGATTCGTTCCAGATTTGGGCCGATAATCAGGACAAAAATTATTTAGCTAACGCTTAAAAATTGATGATTCATGTTGTATAAAAAATAAAAACTTATTTTAACTCCAAAGCTATCATGTTTTGCTTGTTCTTTACCAAGCTAAAGGAATCGCCACCCTATCCGCTACAACTTGACAACGACGACGTAGCAAATAAGAATAGAAAGACCAACAAGAATAAGCGACGGCAAAAACGATTAGATCGATTGGAAACAAGATAACAAAACTCAAAATAATATTTTTCCTTTCTCCTTACATTATATCATTGGAAAAATTACATGAGGTAATTAAGGTTTCAAAACACTGACACAAACATCCAAAATTTGATGCCAACACTCGTGATTACAAACAGATGAAAATAACTTGTAAATTATAATTATAATTTAAATATAACCAACTTTCAAAGTTGTCATGAAAGAATAAATCCTAGTTCTTTTTCTAGTGTTTTCTCAAATATTGAATTGTCAAGCGAAGAAGATTTGAATTGTTAAGTTCGTTTATTTGATTGCTCAATAGTGTTAAAATATTTGTCCAACATGTTAGATAAGCATATTCTAGCAAGATGTTAGATTGTTAAAAAATACGACAAATTTCTTCTCTAGCAAAGTGTCAAGTGCACTGCTATGCATTTGGGTGGTTTTTCAGTATAATTAATTTGACCTGGATATCCTGATATTGAAGTAATAAAAGCCTTGGATAGAGGCAGTAAATTTTGAAATGCAATTGCTAATCTAGCGTGGAGTCATTGCTTTTCGATGTTTGCACAGGCTACTACAAAGATAAAATAATGATAATAATAACATCTTTTTTATCCTATTAATTAAAATCTAGAATATGGCAATTTATATAACATTATTATGTTCACAAATTTCTTTTAATCTTTTTCTTCGTTTATAATATTCTAGAAAGAGTTTATGATGGACGCTAGCTCTCTATACACTAGTTGAGATTGTCATGACAAGAGAAGTATTGTTTTCACTTTCAAGTTAAACATGAAAAACCTCTTAAAATCATTCAAGTCTTGTAACACCCGAGGCGAATCTCACATCAGCAAGACACGGGAGAGATGCCGGGTATATGAGTAGCGATTCCTTACCCACCTGCCATGTGCCTTTTGATGTATGGGCATTGAAAGGGCAAAACCGTGAGGCCCCTTGGGCCAAAGTGGACAATACCTTGTGGCGGAGGTGAGGCGTTACAAGTATAAACACACCCATCATATGGATTTGATTTTAAGGTTTAATTGTATTTAGTAGGACTAATGGCATGGATTAGAATTTATATTAAGATTAATATCTAATTAAAGAAAATAACATATTTATGTGATTTGAAGACTAGACCTTTTACCTTGGGATTATGTAGAATTGTTTGAAATAGAAAGCCACGCGAAGAAACCGAAACGATGTGTATGAATGAAATCAAATATACATGCAAAATTAATATATGAATTATTCTTTGCAGATTTTCATGTGTATATAGTGCAATATAAAATGAAAAAGTAACTCTCCAAATCCTGAATTGGTGTCAGAGATCCTGTATAATTTTATTTATTTATTATTATTATACCTCCATCAATGCATCTAGATCATGTTGAATGTGATTATGTGATCAAATCCATGAGAAATGAATTTCGTTCTGCTCTCCTCTAATGTCTTTCAAGATTTATCTTGATCTTGTGGACGATCTCTTTTAGTTATTTCAATATGAACATTAATTGTCAAAACTATAGTTTTTTTTTTTTAATATTAAATAGGTTGCACTGCAAAGTAATTATACAACTACTCGACCCCTTAAGTTTTGACATACCCAAGAGATCAACATTAAAGACAATGGTTGAGTTGGTTAAATATGCAAAACAGCTGATGTTTAGTTTAGAAATTACAGAGATGGCTCATCATTAACAACTGAACTTTAGAACTTAAGAGATCGCTCAAACGATGCTCACTCTAGTCAGAATGTGAACTTCCCTGCTCTTCATAATCGATTTTTTTCGTATTTTTAGTCACTACATTAGCTTTCAAAGCTAGCAGCTGAGTATGTTTTAAAACCAAACATAGTTGTTCTTGATGAGCTGCTGATTTCGTTTTTTTTTTTTTTTCGCAATGCAGCTCTATGGACAATTCTCAAATTTTAGTGTGTTTGTTTTTTAATCCAAATTCTATTTTTTGTATTATACATTTTTCGATGATATTTTATATTCAATTAACCATATACCATTTTTAAAATTTAAAATAATTCAAAATTAACTACATATTTTTAAATCTAATTGAAAAAAAAAAAAAGAAAATCACAAAATAAACAAACCTTAAGATCTGTATCATCCTGCATAAAACAGTGGGGAAACAAGTTTTATTTAAGTTACACGAATTGCCAGCAGGCTCCGAGATACAAGACAAGCTACGTGAGGGGAAAAATTTTGTGAAGTTGACTCAAAAACTTCCACCTAAATTTGGGAATATACCGTTTCCGTCAGGAGAAAGGTGGATGAATAGAATGATTCAGGTAATTCTAAAAGATTTCTTAGCATCCAAATGGGCAGGTTGTAGAATATGTGGATCAAGATAGAACAAAGTATCTAGTAACTTTGCAGTACGCCTATCTTATAACAGCGTAAATATGTAGCGAGTATAAATCTACTACTGTTGTTCAAGAATTCAGTCCCAGCAACTGACTGGAGCTTTTTAATTCAACTCATATTGCATTCCAATATCTTCATGACAAAATTCATTCACCAGCATTGTCAAACTTACTGCTCAGAAATTGTCCATGAGCAAACGGAAACATATGATACACAAAGTCATGTATGCAATGCTGCTGTCATTTTAAGCGTCAGTAAATGGTTGAATATGCAAGAATGGCCATGTGCATGAGACTATATTCTATTGGATTGACTTCAGAAAATTATAACAATGGCCTCATCTACTTTTAATTTTAAGCCTCTCGAACTGCTCTCCCATTAGGTGCTAGTGCTACAGTTAATGCTATAACTAGGTATAACTAATTCTTTTGCAACCGACGAAGAGAAATTACATAAAGAACAACAGAGCACATATATCTCTTTATTAGTAAAAAGCCCCTTGTTTACAACTGTAAGCACAGTCATCCAAAGTACAGATCTAGTCAAAAGAATAGCAAGCCTTATTGTTCAATTTTTGTTCATTGATATTCAAGTTTTATCAGCACAGAACTACATTCGTTTCAAATTTGATAATTCAATATGCTAAGAAACTGAACCCAACTCTCGCTACAATTTTCCATTTTATCCTTTCTGATAGTGGTTTCAATGATGCATGCAATTCTGCTGTTACAAAACTTCTTGGTTTACAATTTCATGTTCCTCGACCCTAATTTTTCTTGGTTTTAAATACAAATGATACACTATATTTGAAGTAAACATAAGTGGAAACAGGTTAGTGAAAGTAAAGCTGAAAATGTCAGTTCATAGTCTGTCATTTGCCAAGGGAACTTTTCCCAAATATTAACAAGAAAAATGTTTCTAAAAATGCGTAACTTTTATAAAAAGAAATCATAGATAATATATGTACAAATGATGGTCTAACGACTGATCAAAAATTCAAATTCAGTTTTCTTTTCCATCATATTTATATCTGGTTCTACGTGTCATCTCATTTGAATAAGCAATTTATTTAGCTTCCCTTACCATACCTCAGAAAATGCAATTCTATGTGATTGTCGAGGTAGTATTTTGCTGGGCAGCTCATGATTATGTTCTTTAACAACACCATAGATAACCCACTTTCCACCATACTTTGCAGCTATCCTCAGCATGGCATTGCATCCCTCTCTTGTGGCAGGCCGTGAGGGCAAAAATGTACTGTCCCTATTTGTATATTTTGCTGCACAATAACCTTCTCTAGAGCAAACATAATCTTTTGCCAACTATTGAATTATCTTTAAGAGATCGACGTGTACGATTATTCTGTATCGTAAACCCCATTCACCTCCCATATATCTCATAAAATTTCCCTAGCCTCCTCTGCTGATTCAAACTCCATCCATATAATGTTCCATTAGTGTCATAAATCAAAGGAAAATTCAAAGTTCGATGGTTGAATGGAATCATCATTTCCATCCAAATTACCACTCCACAGCTCATCATCTCCTGTTTCATGACCATCGAATGTGCTTGAATCAAAATCTTATCCATTTCAAACCTGTCAGAACATTCAAAATATATAGTCTCAACATAATCAAACAACAGAAACATGGAATAATAAACTTTCAGCAGACAAAGTCCCGGCCAATTATAGCTCATGTTCTTTAGAGACTGTTGGATTTGATTTGTTCAAATGTTAAAACATGTACACTAGGCATTTTAATATAGAAATCGCTCACATCATTTAATAATGAGGTCATTCCAGTATATGGTTCAAAACTTTCTGAGTTTTCTGCATCTAAACCTTCCATCGATGGTAAAATTAAATTCAATTCATGGTTTACAAGATTTTTTGATGTAGCAAGGCAATAGCAAGGCAACAGCCCATCCCCGATGGCTTCATGCTCATCAAAGTTTTCCAAAGTTTTAGCATCCGAACCTCCATCACTATCTATATAGTCATGTCCAGCAGAACCTGCCATTATATATATATAATATACGGAATGCAATCAAATCAATATTTCCAGTTGCGATAACAATAAATTTGCAGTCACAGAAGCAAACATGTTGATAATGCTATCCTCATAAGTTTTAAAATATCAAAGATCAAATAAAATAAATAAATTTAGAACTGTGAGACCCCAAATTTTAAGTGAGTTTGACTTACATGTATATTGTAAAAATATGTATTATTAACATTATGAGGTATGTATATTTATATATGGAGAGGGATGAAATTAGATGAGAGATGGAAGGGTGTGAGTGAAAAGCTAAGAAAGTGTGAGGGCTTAATTGCAATGGTTGTGTGATGTATATCTCTAAAGCATGGGATAAGTCTAGAAAATTCATTTTTCTTCCCCTTTCTCTTTGAACGTCCAGCACCCTCTCTCCCTCTTTTTCCCTCAATTTTTCCATGGAATCAAGAAGAGAGGAAGGAAACAAGAGGCCAGGATGTAAGAATTCACTTCTCTCTCTCTAACTCTAGCCATAACCATGCAATTGAGTGATGGTTTATTGTTTTTTTGTGATATTTCATGTCAGATATATTCTGTAAATGGCTAGAAAAACATGAATTAGAGTGAATTATGGAAGAATTTAAAGATTTGATGATGCTAGGAAGCTAGAAGTAAAGTATGAGCATGAATCCTGCAGAGTTGCTTTTCTGAACAGTGCTAAGTCCGAAAATTCCTATAAATTCCATGGTCGTTTGCTGACTTTGACATTTTTATATGATAAACTAGACACCTCAAGGAGTTTGTAGAATTTTGAAACACTTGAAAATTCGTAGTATGTGAATTGTTATGAATTTTTGAAGTTCTGGTCCGAAATTGTGAATTCCCCTGTTTTAAAACAGGGCAGGGGGAATGAACTCGATTTGAGGGGCCAAATCTTTGTAAAATTTCGTGATTTTTAATACAAAAACCCTTGGGTATGTTTTCTGTTACACTGTAAATTTTCATGGTTTTTGGAGTGGTGTATGAATTGTTATGATTTTTCAAATCTGGACTTAAAGAACTGTGAATGTTAAGTTCCAGAACAGAGTATGTGAAATAAATTCTGTTTGACTGCGTTAGCCTCCTTAGAAAATCATGATTTTTGGTGGAATGACTCTTATATGTGTCTAGTTTTAGACTGGAAAGTTTGGTAGAGATTGGATTATTGTAGAATTTTATAAAATTCTTCAAATTTCACTATTCAATGGAGAGGTCTGCAGACAGATTTGCTGTGTGAATAAAATTAAGGATTTTCAAGGGGTATATGACCTTATTTTGACTCAATAAAATTCATGGACTATAATATGTATGTCTATTTGATTTTCATGAATTTTGGTGATGATTGGAAATGAATAACCTCTTATTATAATAATCCAACCAATATGTGTGTGTGATAGAGTTTAATAAATGATGTTATTGGTTGGTTGAATTGTTGTTAACCTATAACGGATTTAATGACTTCTAAATGGACACTAATCAGTGTGTCATGACTATGGCAATGATTACCAGAGAGGAAGGAGAAGAAGAAGAGATAAACTTTGAACAACTGCTTATCAAGAAATATATGAAAGCAAAAATTAAGAGGCGAGGCTAACCAGGTAAGTAGCTAGACCCTTGTGAGGACACAACAGACGTTAACTATTAATAAAATGCGTTTAATGATTGTGATTGTGAATATATGTGAGTTGTGTGGATGGAATGTGTATGGGGCCATGAATACATGGACCTTGATATAGAAAATGGTTTGATTGGGGTTTATAGTGATTTATGAAATGTGTGATTTCACACACTTTGATGTGTATGTGATTGACATGTTGGTGTAACTTCTATGTGTGTGAGATATAGAAATGTGAATGCGCCCTCATATATGTGAATTTGTTGTGATATGGCTTGAATAATATTGCCAATGAAACTATGTGTGTATATGAAGAATGAAATACATGCCAAACATTCTAGGATACTAATTCCTCATGTGAGATGGCATGACAAATGAATGTCTATGAAAAACCATGTGTATTGGAATGCCATGAATATGTATAAGTGAAAAATAAATGAGATCAGTTATACATGGTCATAGTTATGCAACGATGTGATTGAAATACATCGAAGAGTAATGGAAGGGTTGGCACTAATAAAGAATTCAATGGGGTTCTATATGTACAGAAATGATGCCAATGTGTGGATTATGCACATCCATAAGTGTATGGGAGATATGTAGGCTTATTGTGTTTATGAATATATATGTGATTAATGAGAAGCCTACGTAGAACCTCAATTATGATAGTGAACTGCAATATCGTAATGTGTGAAGCATGCATCACTGTGTGATGTGTTATGAATTTGAAATTACATGCCAAGCCCATGGGAATATCTTGAATATCGAATGTGAAATGTGATACCGTTAAATGCTAGCATTATGATGAATGAATTGTGATAAGTAGAGATTGGATTGGAAGCTTGACATAGAGCTTCATTTATGTGATTGAAATGTGATATGTGAGTGAAAGCTTTATGTAGAGCTTCACTTATGTGACTGAATGTGAAAACTGATATTTGAGTGGCATGCCACAACTTAAGATACTTGGCTCTTATAGCTTGAGGGAAGGTCTGGACCATGTGTTTCCCTACATGGGATTCGGTAGCATGGGCCCGGTATCACCCGGATTGTCAGACTAGCCTAGAGCTATTTCAAGTGTAGGCATCTGAATGTATCCGTACTGTTCCGTATCCCCATGGCTTGAGAGAAGGTCTGGACCATGTGTTTCTCTAGACGAGATTCGGTAGTATAGGCCCGGTATCATCTGGATTGTCAGACTAGCCTTGAGCTATTTCATGGGTAGGCCTCTGAATGTATCTGTACTGTTCCGTATCTCCATGGCTTGAGAGGAGGTCTGGACCATGTGTTTCTCTAGACGAGATTCGGTAGTATGGGTCCGGTATCACCCGGATTGTCAGACTAGCCTTGAGCTGATTCATGGGTAGGCCTACATATGGGAACTAACTGTGAAACGAAAAATCCTACCTTGATTAGAGAGCATTGCTCCTAAGTATCTGTAACTATACTGTGGAAGCTTCCGAAATTATGTGAAATGGATATCCATATGAACAATGTAGCTAGCTTATCGAAGCTCATGTGTGAATGATTTATATGTTTATGGGAGCACATGAGTATGTGATAGACTTGTGAAAAGTTGAATTGTAAATGAGACATGTGTATGTAAATGGGTGTATGTGATGAGCTTTGACATGGAAAAACCATGCTTGATTACCCATAGACATGTATTTACGGAATTAGGAATGTGATGGGATAAGTGAGTAATTGGTCTAGGAAATTGGCCAATGATGCAAGGTTGGTGCATGAGCACCATTAAATGGTGCATGAGCACCATTAAATGGTGCATGAGAGCATCTTTAACCGACCTAAAGAGGTATAGATAAAGAATGGCATCGCTGTGCCATACTTTCCGCACTGGAGCGCTAATTGCACCGACTCAAGTAAGAAAGAACAGAGAGTTGGCGCATGCGTGCCTTTCCTTTGGTGCAGGAGAACGGAACTGAAATTTGCAACAGATTAGAAATCAGAAACTCGGCACCATCGTGCCAGTCCCCTTACGTAGGGCGCGATCCTTAAACAGTGAAATCAATTTTCTGACTTTCTTAGTAGGGCACTGGTGGCTTGTATACTAAGAAATTAACAGTAATTAGTGATTTATGGAATAAGCATTGAGTAGTAGTCATATTCTAAATTGGTTATCGCCATTAATTGTTTTATTTTGAATGTTACGCCAGTTTTATAATTCTAGCTGCTTACTGAGTTTCATACTCACTAGTCTGTTGTGTACCTCAGGTATTCAATCAATTAAAGATTAAGGGAGGATTTCGGCATAACGACAACCGTGTTCCCTTGGCAAGCCCTTATCCGCTGCAGTATTACTCTGTTGGATACAGGGTGTGACAAGAACACACAATGCAGACCATGTTATCACTCTCCAATGACTTCCACTATGTGGAAGCAAAGCGTAAGGCAGAATCCAAATAGTTGAGAAATGATTAAAAGTAGGAAAGAGAAAAAGAAGGAAACAAAGTTTCTTTATTCTCTTTACTTTTCCATAGCTAATTCATGCAATGAAATAATACGATTCTCAAAGCTAGCTATAATGAGAAGAATTCCTAAATCTTCATTCTAAGTTGTCATAATAATTGCACCTTCAAGAGATTTTAGAATAACTCAAAGAGATTTTCCCTTCCGGTTCTTTCTTTCTTAGACAGGTCACTTCTAGAGAAAGTTTATCACATCTTCCAGGTTAGGTAGATAAAATTATCTTCATATTGGATGGACCACGTCGATCCAACATACCCAAATGACATGAAAGTTTTCCTAAAATGTCATCAAAGAAAAGATCACCCAGATAACTACTACATTGTTAAAAAAAAAAAACTAACAAAATAAAAATCATCTCAAGAATAATTTTGAATGCTAACACTATAAATTTTCAAAAGGAAACAACTAAATGAGAAAGTCTAATGTAAATTGTTGGACTAATAAAGCCCAATTTCCTCATTTCTAGAAAACTAAAATAGCGGGGAGCAAAGAAACACCCAAAATTATCTTTTTTTATTCTTTTGGCGAATTTTTAAGGAAACAAACAGAGTCAATGAACAAAGAATGATGATCAGACCATTATAGTTGGATAATCAGATTATAAATCAAAATTGGGAAGTTCAGTATGGTTACTAAGAATGCAAGGCTTGAAATATAGAACAGGAGACTTGTAAAAGCATAACCGTGGGATTGCCAAAGTACTGGTCCAGTAACATTATCAAAAGCGGAATGTTTAATAGAGCGTATTGATGCTTTAGAAATGCACAATGATGTTTCCAAAACCTTTAACATATTACAATCACCATTTAATATTACTAATATAGCATTTTACATTACTAAAACATTGTTCTATGTTACCAAAACACTGCTTTGAGAGTGTTATGGGTAGAACATCATATCAAAAAAATATAGCTTCTCAATTAAAACTCATATATTAATACAATTGGAATATTAGAATAACGCTTATCCATATGAGGTTTGTAGGAGTGATGTACAACATAGAAAGTTTGAAAAAGCAATGGTAAATAAGAAGCTTTCCCAACAAAATTCAATGGTAAATGTATAAATATCAGTAAGCACAATTGAAAGAACAACCTACTTAAGCTAGTTTCTCACACATGAATTTTCAAATTTCTCAAAGTTTCGAGCCAAACAACAGCTCCACCTCACTTCATCCAGCACAAAGTTGGAACCCTTCGACCTCCCACGACAAAAATCAAACACATTCCAGTTTCCAAAATTCCCAAAAATTGTGACACCCGGCAACTATACCAAACCGGTAAAATTGTTGACAATTTGGAATTCATTCAAAGCCTAATTGAACATCAACTAAACCATTTCTTCACAAATAAACAAACTCATTTCACCACTAACTCAAAGCATTATCTTCTCAATTTTCAAACAAATAAATGAACTATAAAATCCCCAAAAAGAAATATATATATATATATATATATATCTGTGTGTGTGTGTCTAATTTAAGCCCAATATAACATCAACGATTTCCTCCAGTTTCTTCACAAATTACAGCAAACCCATTTCACAACTAAAAAATGATCTACAAATTCCCAAAAAAAATAACAGTTAAAAAGAAAAAGAAAATTAACTTAAGAGAAGAAGATAGCTTACTCGCTTTGAGGTCTAAAGCGTTCTGCTCTCAGGGTTAAAAGAGGTGCAGTTCAGTTTGTTTGGTTCATTTAGTCTAGTAATTACAGTTTGGGTTGGTAAAAAGTGACGATTACAGATCTCGAGGTGAGGTGGGAGAGGCGCAGATCTATGGTTGACGTTTACGGTGGGGCCTGATAGTCACTGGCTAGGCTTCGTTTGGGGGCGAAACCAATTGTCTGCCTAAGCTGCGTTGATAGTTACCACGGGGTTCAGCACAAACAGAAATTTGGAATATTTTTTTTTTTTAACTTTTAGTAACAGAGTTACGGTAGAATTTAATGGAAAGATGACTAGAGTTTTACAATCAAATTGTATAATTTTATAAGAGTTAAAATTTTTTGACATAATTTTCAAAAAAATATACAAGAATGGAAGTGTCAGTGGTTTACATGGTTAACAAAGTCACAATACTTGATTGAGTAACCATGCACAATTCAAAATTAAATTGATCTTAAAATTGTGACATAAAGTTCAAACTATATATCGCACCACATCACATCATTTATTACATCATCATACCATCAATTTGATAAATATCTATTAAATATTATCATTTAAAATACAAAATTTAAATATAATGTATGAAGAGTATCATTGTTTAATTGAGATAAAATAACTATTAGTAATTTGTGTTTAATTTTATGTTCAAAATTTTACGTAAAAAAATCTTAACTTTTATTTTAATTCATATAATTTTACTCAAATAACTTGTGTAACGTCATATATTATTGTATGGATAATTATTACACTATTTATTATACCTCTTTTAGAGGCATAGAAAAGCGGGCTTGGTTGGGCTATAGTAAATATAATATACTATAAACTAACTTTTTTATTTTTAGTAAAATCAAGTTTCATTGGTCATTTTATAATATTTTAAATATTATAAATAATAATATTATATTATAATATTATTCAAACAGAAAAAAATTTATTTTATATTTAAGAGAAAGTATGATGAATATTAAATTTAAATATAAATTTTTATAATATTAATTTATATTGTCTAATATCGACATATTAATGTTTTTTTTTTTAAATAGAGATCAAACTTTCTTTAGCCCATCTAAAACAAATTTATACTTGAGTTTACCAATTTTCTTAAAAAATTATTTAAAGATTTTTTTTAACCTAAGTCACCATCCTCATCAATATATTTTCGATTCTTATCAATCTAGTGATATTTTATATCATATTAAATTGTATGAGTTAAAATAACAAATTGATTGTATATAGAATATCACTTATTTATATCTATGTCATCTAAAAAAGGATGTATGTTGTTGCATCTCACTTAATGTGAATAATGAGAAGATCTTAAAATCGATTTATTATCTCGTAGTATGCTAAATAAAATATTTGTCCACCAGATCATAAGAGGAACTCGTGTCTTTATTTGTCAATGGTTGAACCAACCTTCTTATGGGGATTGGAAACTAAGAGACTTCGCTCTTCAAAAACTTTAGAAACGCTTAGCCATGCTTGGGTATTAGACACCTTCCTTGTGTTTGAATGGTTGTAAACTGCTTTCACTGCAGTTATCTTTCCAGAGCCTGCCTTACCTTCCACTGTGATCAGAAAAGGAAAATGGTAGCCATAACAGGTTAAGCGTTGTAGCTTCTGCATTTGATCCTTAATGCCAACAAATATCTGCTTCCTCATCCGCCTTAAGCTAGCTTGGCTATTTTCTGAATTCAACTGAACGCAGGGGAAGACCTTCCATTTCTGTAATTCTGCTCTTGCGAGAAAGATGTCTATGTTTTCCTCAGCATTATTAACAGCTTGCAGAAGCTGGATCTTCTCGTTATCAATTGTTAAAATATTCTAGCTTCCTCATTAACTGACTGACTTGAGCTTTCAAACTCGGATTTGTATCATCTTGGCTGAAGGGTTTTTGAAATTTGGCTAAATAAAGGGTGTTTAATTTTCCTTGTTTCTAATAGCAACTGAATTATTGCGACTTCCAGAAAATATGACAAGTGCTTGTACACCTCATGGCCAATGAGTAAAAAACTCCAAATCAATCCCCTAGTTTCACTGCCAAAACAATCAATGATGTCATATAACAACTATAAGACCATTCACGAATGCAAAATTCACACACCTTAATTTAGGAACTTAAATTGCTCTGGAATATGGTAGCATGCAAGCAACATACTTGAGTGGTATCCTATGGTACCCACATCTGCAAAATGAAATTAATGACCTTTAACCATTCAAGATCAGATGGAAATATGAGTCCAGTGGAAACAGAGTAAAACGATAAAGATAGAAATAGAGTGTTTGGATTGTAGTCTATGCTGCCTTCTTTTTCTTATCAAAATACATAACATGAAAGCAAGTTCATTGCTTAAAATTTAAATTCCCAATGTTCTTTTCCAACCATTAATTAACCTACGATCATTAACCTTATCCTTCCAGTCTTCTCTTATTATGAATTTAAAGATTAAATTGAAAAAATTAAAAGAAATCAACAATCAATAAAATATATTAAGGTTATTATGAAAATATCTAAAATTGTATAAACGTGGTTTAAGATTTATCGTTACATCTTAATTAGATTACAAGTGGGATCTAATGAGATTAAAAACAAATAAATAAATTTAAAAAGGGTTGAAAGTGTTGGACCCGAATTTAATTTAGAAGTCATCAAGTATAATTTTAAGACCAAGCACATGAACAAGTCACACTTCGTGATTTAGAAGAGGTAAGGACTAAATAGAGAGTTTTAAAGGTAATAAAAGAAGAAGAAAGATGAATTAGAGTGGTCAGAATGAGAAGAAGTTTCACTTCAAGTTAAACATGGAATACCTATTATTAGTCTTTTAAGTCAATTACACCCACAGAATATGCTACAACTTCAATTTTAAGGTATAATGAACATAGTTGTACTTGATGAGACTAATGAATCAAAAATATGTGATTAAGATTTAAATTAATTGACAAAAAGGCTATACTTATATGATTCGAACATTAATTAGACCAGTAAATCTAGAATGGGCTAATCACACAGACACCCCCTGGTTTTTGCTTAATGTCGTCCATATTCACTGTTTGTCATTTGTTCCCTGAAGAACTCAAGACTTCCTATCTTTTACATGGCATGCTCACCACAAGGTTACAACATATTTATGTATAAAGTTAACGACAAGGGAAGTTATAATTGATTAAAATTAATTATACATTTATACATTTTAATAAATTTATTTAAAATAAATTAACAAATTTATTAAAAAGAATTAATAAATTAAAATAGATTAAAATAAAAATTAATAAAATAAATTAATAAATCTATAGTTCCTCTTATTTAATTTATAATTGATTAAAATTAATTATAAATTTTAATTAATTTATTAAAATAAATTAATAAATTTATTAATAAGAATTAATAAATAAAAATAAAAATATATTAAAATAAATATGAAACGAAAATAAATTAAAAAATTTAGATTAAAATAGAAATTAAACAAAAATAAATTAAAAAATTTAGATTAAAAAATTAAACAAAAATAATCAGTTTAATTTTTGTATATTTTTATTGGCATTTTTAAACGGTTTTGTAATTTTATTATATCAAAAATTTAAAAATTATAATTTTTAGTTATTTTGTTGAGTATTTTGTGAATTTTTGAATATATTTGTGGATATTTTATTGGGTATTTTTCAATTATTTGAAATTTAATTGTATATTAGAAATGTCTTGATATTATGAAAAATAAAATAAGTATTTTTTTATTTATTTCAATATATTTGAAAAATTTTAATTAAATAAAATTAGCACTTTCTTTGAGTAACTAAATACAATAATTGATTCCAATAGAAATTAAGTACATGATTTCGACGGGTAATCAAATAAGTCGATGAATTGAATGTTGTATTTAGATAGTTTAGTGGGCTACTGTTACTAGGCTGAATCGGAGGCACTCCGTTTGGCATTTTATTTAAGTCCTTAAAATGGTATTACAATAAATAATAAAATATGGTATTTTGAACAACTTCAAGTAGTTGGTGTAGTGGTAAGAAAGCTATATTATCTTTTTGGAGGAATGGGTTCGAATCACACTAGTTTCATCAACTAACTTTTTAGAAATTTGTTCAGAGGGTATTTTAGTAATTGTAACGGTCTTGTATGGAATAGTGATGTCATCTAGCGACAAAAGTAATGGAATGGTGGATCGTGATGAGTTTTCACAACATCAAAACCAATGGGAGGTTTATGTGATTAGCCAAATCTAGAATTATATGTGAGAGTTAGAATAAGTCTATATAAGTGGGCATTATGAAATCAAATTTACAAAGAAAAATTAGTAATTGATGATTTGGCGCTGATTTTGACATTCATATGATAACATATAAAATAAAATAAAAAATAGTTTTATGCATCCCAAAAATTATATCCAACTCGGAAATTGATATGAAAGCCCTGTATTAAGTATTTCTATTATTTCCAAAAATTATGTTAAAATTACTATTTTGACGTGAATTGTTGTTTGTTTTTTCTTTTTATAAATGATAAAAACACGATCTTAAGCTATCATTTTTTCTTCAATATTAAAATGACTATACTGTGAAATTTTATGCAACCATATTTAAGCCCTTTACGTCTTAACCATATTGTCATTAAATATCTTTCAGTTGCATGCCCAAATGATTAAACATTAAAGCCTATGTTGATTTTGTTAAATATACAAAACAGTTGACTTTTAATTCTTACAGAGTTGGCTCAAATGATACTCAACTCTAGTTAGAGTACGAAGTTTCCTGCTCTTTAGATTCAAGGTCTTTCATATTGTTAGTCACTAAATTAACTTTCAAAGCTAACTTTTGGAAAATACCTATTCAGTCAGGAGAAAGGTGCATAAATAGAACAATTCTGGTAACTCTAACAAGTTTGTGGACATTCAAGTGGCACATTGAAGAATTTTCTTAAAATAATGTATATGAAAATTAAGATACATATTTGGATCAAAACAGAGCAAAGATGTATCTAGTGACTTCACATGCAATACGCTTATCTTAGCTATTATGCATAAAATTAAACCACCCTTAATATCCCTGCAAGCTATAGAATTTTTCGGTACATTTGATTTGTAAGAATTATGCTTGACAAAGGATTTATTATAACACATATAGTAAGTGAATCTGAAACACTAGAAGGAATGCAAAGCAGAGAAGTAGAACCCCTTCTTTTGAAACCTCAGATATTTTGACAAAACTTACCATATTAACCATATTATAATTGAATAAACATGAAATTGGTTTATTCTAGAGCATTTGCAGTTGATTCAGGGATGGTAGAGGACACTAAGGACATGAAAGAGTGAAACGACGGTATTTAAAGTGACCTATGTGAAGAAAGAGTTCATAGCCATCTTTATGTATTTCTTCAATCAAAGAAATGGAGGAGAAAATCGAGTAGAAACATCAGATGAGGTTTCAATTGAAGCTAGTTTATGCACAGCATACGAATTCAAATATGATAACTTTAAATCTAAAACATCATTCACCCTAAAAAAAATCTAATAATAATTTATTTATGCGCAACAGACTGATTCACTTATTCATGTCCTAATTATTAAAACAAAGTTGCAATTAGGAGGGCAAAGAAGAAGAAGCAGAATTTATCTATGAACACTTCTAGCATACAATAACAGAAAGAAAATATGTTACGAACTCAATTTCTCATCTTATGTTGACAAATGATATCATGTAAACATTATTTTGATAATGATGAGTAGGGGCATGAGTTCTTTATTTCCCCTTGAAAAAAAAAGTCATCTTTTCGTAGATGTATACACTCATGCATGCATAAGTCAACACTGCAATATCAGAAACGTACAAGAAGCAAAGCTTCAAAGTTTATCAAAAAGGAGGTTCGCACGTGGCCTGTGGAGACACATGCAATTGAAAAGAGACACAAGAACCAAAGAGATCTTCAGGATAAGTAGAAGAAGAAATATCCAAACATTAGAATTAAAGACACTAAGATTCTTCCCATGTGCTGTAAACTCTTCAAATCCGTATTGACTCTTGAGTAGTGGTAAGTAACTAGAGATTGAAAAGAAATTTATTAAAAAAAATCCGTTAGTTGAGAAAGATTTATAGAACCTCTCATTACAGGATTTGAGAATTGAGAACTGTTAAAACTATTTACAGGCCTCAAAACTTAGATTCTTTTCATGGATTACAATTAGTATAAAAAGTTGAGTTATTCACCAAATTACTGACATCCCTACCTTTCAAGATACAAACATAAGGATGGCAGCTTGATAGATTAAAACAGCATAACCAAGAAATATAAATACCAACATTTTAACATAGAAACATAACATTTAACAAATTGACAGTTTTATTCTTTAAAAAATAAGGATTTGACAAGACAATGAAATTATACAGGCGACAAAAGTTTGCAAATCAATAATCACTCCGGCAATGTTAAAATCTTTCATGAGCACAAGATATTAAGAACCTTAATTGTTTCAAGTTTAGCCACTGATCTTCTAAGATAAGCATAAACCACTTTTTGGATTCGAGAAGTCAAGCATCTGGCTCTTACCAAAGATAAGCGAGCTTAATGTCACGCCCTGCGCGACATGGGCACGGTTTCACGTCAAGCTTGCTCGGAAGAACACCAAGGAATGGGATTTCGAGGTAAGTGTTATGGTGATTTGGGATCCTTATGTCAAGAGGATTCCAGTGGCCTGAAGAATAGGCGTAGTGTTCTAGAAGCTTCTAGAAGGCTGTACAACGTTTCGGGATGTTCCACGACATTTCGGAAAGATCTGGAAGAATCCGGAAGCCATGAGATGCATGCAGAAAAACCTAGAAGACTCTAGAAGGTTGCAGAAGAGCATGGAAGACTTTGGAAGGTTCTAGAAGCTTGCAAGGCCTAGCCCATTCTAGAATTTTCTAGCCACGCGAAGTTGCTAGAACCTCCCTTGTAAATATCTAAAATATTTTAGAGTTTCCCATGTAAATATTTAGATATTTTAGGATATGATTCTTGATAGGCAATTGTGGCCCTTGGATGCATTAATTCCTAGCTGTCCATTGAGGAGGTGGTTTACTATAAATACCCCTCCAAGGCTCATTTGTAAGGCATCCAAGGACATCCAAGCCAATCCAAGGACATCCAAACACATTGAAACTAGTTCTACACAAGCCATTGTAAAGAGTTCTTGTGTAATAAAAGTTCTCTCCTTTAGCAACACTTGTCTCTAACCTTCCACCACTTCTCTTCACTTTGCCTTAAAGCTCTTAGCTCAACGATCCAAGCCTCTCAAGATTCTTCTTAAGTGAAGCAAGCCAACATCAAGGCTTACTTAGCAACCTTCGAATTTGAGTTGTCTAAGTGCTGCACGAGCGTGTTGCACAACTTCTAAGCTCATGACAGTTGGTATCAGAGCGCTGTTTGAGCACCAAACTGACATGGCATCTGACATTGAAGTGACTGTGGAGGAGCAAGTTCACGGATGAGAGGAGCAACCTCAGCCACAACTACACCCATAAGGCAAACGTGGCAAGTCCAAAGCTCCACCCACGGAAGCCTTGGAGTCTCGTGTTGCTAGCATAAAACAAGCCATCTCAGGGATGGATAATTTGATTGAGAGTCTCTCTAACTGTCTTGATAGCCTAGAGACAGACTATGGAGAGATCACTGTTTATGCCCAAAATATACTGCGGTTATTGTAGTATACGTTGAGGTGTCGAATCCACAAGAAGGCCTTCGATAAAAGAGGTTCGTAAAACAAAAAATATTAAAAAGATAATAAAAATGTAAAATTTAACTTTGAAGTGATTGGTTCTAAAGAAAATATAATGTTTAATAATTGGAAACAATCGATAGTAATTAAGAAGTAAGGCATCGAGAATCACTTATATGTTTTGTAAATCTAATCCCCACTTTGATTCAATAATTATAACTCAATTGAAAGTTTCACATCCTAAACAATCAATCGGAAAATATGTATAGTATAGCATAAATGATAAACACATGTATTTGATATGCATAAACTCTTTACAAGCAATATTTACCAACAACGTTCATCCTTTCAAGTTATCCAAGAGCGACAATATATCACATGACAATATTACAGTAAAGGACTAACTCATAAAACGAAACTACCAGTAACAATTATAATTCAACACGAATCACATAAAGAAAGCATGACTGAATTTATATGAAATTGAGAATTATAATTTCTGGATTAAAAAAGAAATCACAAGATAAGAAAGAGTTTAACACAAACAAACATATAATCTTTATAGCCTTTGAGGTAGAATGAAAGTAGAGAAATAGATAAACTACACATACAAGTTCATCTTTAGCCTTACCAAGATCTCTAGCCTAACTTACAATTCATTCTTATCATTTCTAAAGAGAAAATACAAGAGCGAATTGTAATATACAATGATAAAATGTGAACTCAAATGATTTTTCTCTCTCCCATTCAATTCCTCAAGTTGTCCTTAAATAGGTGATGAAATGGAACTATTATACCAAACTTCCACCAATTTTTCCACATTGGCAGCTACCAAACATTTCACCAACTTGCAGCTGATTTTTGACTACCATATGGACCGAATTGGGCTTTCTAGAAAACATGAAAGTTGTATCATTTTGTCTTAGCTTTCCAGGGCCACCAGATTCATGTAATTTGGACAAGTATTCTCTGAGATATGGCCCAAATACTGGACATGGATCGAGCTGAGAAACAACTACAATTTGGTTTTGTTTTGTCTCAATTTCGGCCCATCAATTGTTGGATTTGGGCTTTTGATTGTTCTTCAGCTTTGTGTAAAATTGAGACATGTTGCTCCAGGTTCAATAATCTCTCCATTTTGATCTATAGATTGAGAGTTGTGTCCATTTTATTAAACCTGAAAAAATGATTTCCATTAATCACAATTTAAGGAAAACACTTTATTTTAAGATAAAGACTAAAGAAAATGTAAAAGAAATGAAGCAAATGTAAAAGAGGCATAAGCAAAATAATTATGCTAAAATATCATAAAAGCTTTATAATATTGTCCAATTAGCATTAATTATTTATGCTTAAGAGTGTACTTTCATGCGTTTATCTATCACTCAAGCCATAAAGTCTAGCATCCTCTAGTACAACAAGTCCTACAAGGAGGAGCTTCAAAACCTTACACGAGAACTTCACGGCTTGCAGACCTTTGTGGAGCATGAATTGCAGGCCATCCATGTGGAAGTGGAGGAAACTCGCGCGGAATGGGAGAGGCATCATTGCGACTGAGCTATCCCATCCTATACAAGTGCTAGCACACTCAACACCATGCAAGTGCCTACTCCCACCATATACCATGGCACTCGCAATGCCACCGAGGTCAAGAACTTCCTATTCTGCCTTGAGCAAACTTGGAGGCCACGAGTGTTCATGACGATGCTTTGAGAATCGGCATTGCGCCCACATTCCTACGGATGCAACCCAATTATGGTGGCATCGAAAGCATGGCAACGCGAGCAAGGGCATTTGTGCTCTCTGCACGTGGGAGAACTTTAAAAGGGAGCTTTGGAAGCACTTCTCCCTAAGCAATGCCGAAAAAGAGGCAAGGGGTCACCTCCATCGTCTCAAACAAAGCGGCACCGTTTGAGATTATATCAAGAAACTCACCACCATCATCCTTGAGATCGAGGACATATCCGATAAGGACTCCCTCTTTTACTTCCTTGATGGGCTCAAGGATTGGGCGAGGGTCGAGCTCGAAAGGCACGGTGTGCAAAACCTCGATGAAGCCATAGCCACGGCAGAGTCCCTCACAGATTATGCATCCCACTCTAAGGATAGGAAGGCCAGTCATGGCAAAGGTGGGGGAGATAGGAGCGCAAGAAGGACCATGGTTGAAAGGAAGGTGGTGCACGTAAATCTTCCGTAGGGGACAAGCGCGACAAGCCTAGTAAAGTTAAGTCCGACGCCCCTAAGCCTAAGAGCCCTTGTTTTATTTATGATGGCCCTCATTGGGTATGAGATTGCCCAAAGAGGAAGACCCTTAATGTCCTAGTAGCTCAATATGAGGGTGCACAAGATGGAGAGCCCCAAGCGAAGATGGTTCTCTTCATATCATCGGCGTACTCAAGAGACCCACGCCTACCAAGAAGGGTCTAATGTATGTAAGCGCCATGATTAATGGCAAGAACATGCATGCAATGCATGATATAGGGGCCACACATAACTTTATCTCTATTGAAGAGGCCAAGAGGTTAGGCTTAAAGTATAACAAAGGAGGAGGCATTAATAAGGCGGTAAACTCACCCGCCAAAGCCATAGTGGGCATGTCCAAGGCGACACCAGTGTAATTGGATGCGTGAAGTGGAAAACTTGATTTCTCCATCGTCTCCATGGACGATTTCCAAGTAGTGTTGGGCATGGAGTTCTTCGACCAAGTCCATGCTTTTCCCATATCCGTACTACAATCCAAGCAGGGAATGAATAAAGATCCTAGTTTCCTTGCCACCATCCCAAACGAAACGATGGAGAGAACATCACCGTTGCCATAAACCCATTGCCAAGACAAGTGCAGGCCGCCCTTGGGAAGTACAAGGATGTTACGCCCCAATAACTACCAAAGAGGATACCTCCAAGACAAGAGACTCACCAAAACAAGTTAGACCTGATGCCAAACCTCCTTCCATAGCACCTCACCACATGATGCCACCCAAGCTCACGAAGTGAACGAAGGCAACCAAGAAGCCATGCAAGCACGTGAAGGGGAAGTGTCAACATAAAGGTAAGACCACTCACCCGTAACCAATGATACATCCTCAAAGACGCGACAAGGGCATCGCGAAATTAGGTGGGGGCGGATGTCATGCCCCGCTTGACATGTGCACGGTTTCACGCCAAGCTTGCTCGGAAGAACACCAAGGAATGAGATTTTGGGGTAAGTGTTATGATGATTTGGGATCCTTATGTCAAGAGGATTCCAATGGCGTGAAGAATAGGCGTAAGGTTCCGAAAGCTTCTAGAAGGCTCCGTAATGTTCCGGGACATTTCGAAAAGTATTCGAAAGAATCTAAAAGTCATGAGATGCATGCGGAAGGACCTAGAAGACTCTAGAAGGTTGAAGAAGAGCATGGAAGACTACGGAAGGTTCTAGAAGCATGCAAGGCCTAGCCCATTGTAGAATTCTCTAGCCACGCAAAGTTGATAGAACCTCCCTTGTAACTATCCAAGATATTTTAGAGTATCCCATGTAAATATCTAGATATTTTAGGAGATGATTCTTGATAGGCAATTGTGATCCCTGGATTCATTAAATCCTAACTGTCCATTGAGGAGGTGGTTTACTATAAATACTCCTCAAAAGCTCATTTGTAAGGCATCCAAGGACATCCAAGCCAATCCAAGGACATCCAAACACATCGAAACAAGTTCTACACAAACCATTGTAAAGAGTTCTTAAAGTAATACAAAAGCTCTCTCCCTTAGCAACACTTGTCTCTAACCTTCCACCACTTCTCTTCACTTTGCCTCAAAGTTCTTAGCTCAACGATCCTAGCCTCTCAAGCTTCTTCTTACGTGAAGCAAACCAACATCAAGGCTTACTTAGCAACCTTCGAGCTCGAGTTGTCTAAGTCCCGCATGAGCGTGCTGCGCAACTTCTAAGCTCGTGACATTAAGCTAAATGAATGTACTAAAAACAAGGTATTTGAGAGACGGTAGATATTGATGTGCTTGTTAACTTCATCAACTGTCTGAGTCTTCCTACTGTTCCTCGATTTCCCTGATGCTCTGCACTATATTGGCACAATTTTTTTTTTAATATATGTTTTGTGCTTCTCCAAATCTTTTGACATAGTGTTTGATTGTTCTCCGGATGCATCATATTGTCATTTGCATTTTTATCTTTCATTGTACAACCCAAATGAGAGTTTAGGGTTCTCTTATCCTTCTCATTCTCTAAAAAATTTAAGGCTACTATAACCATAGATATGACTATCCATGCATTACAATAATGAAAAGTAGTACTCTGATAAAATCGAAACAGAAATCCACTATTTACCAGAACGAAACCCAATACCAAAAGCTATCATTCCTTATCCAACCAGTCCCGAGTAGACTGGGTTAAAATGAGAACTAAAGAAGTACCTATACCGAAGACGCATGGTTTAAAGTGACTCTAAACTCGTGAGATTTGCCCCTAAAGAAAAGTAAGCAAAATCTAATATGAAACCATTGACAAAGAATCATTTATTCACAACATCTCTTTAATAGACTTTTATTTATTTTGTAGTGCAATGTTTTCTTTCGGTATGCTCTACATTTCAGAGTAAATGATATAATGATGAGAAAAATCACAAGCACTGGTAAATTTAGTCGTGAATGCAAATGGACCAAAACAAAGCACAAAGAGTTATATATGGTTGCAGTAAAATCCAATAACAGATTGAGAGTCTCAATCATGGAATTTAAGTAATCAGTTAAGGGCCTACATTTAGAAACTGGATCTCTAAGGGATTTTCTAAGAATTCATGAGCAATTGATTGGCTCTACAAGTTAATGTGGCATTCAATTTAAAATTCAGACTGTGACACCAGAAGTTTAAGAACTAAAATAATAAAAAAATAAAATGAATAAAAAAACTCTAAAATAAACATGCCTCACTAAGTATATTTAAAATTGGTAGTTCCCTAGGAAATTTATTGAGCGCTAGGTTTGTGACTGTGCTCATCAAAGTTTTCCAAAGTTTCAGTATCTGAACCTCCACCATCTATATAGTCATGTCCAGTGGAGTCTGCCATTATATATTTACAATACATGGAATGCAATCAAGTCAATATTTCTAGTTACGACAAGATACATTTTGCAGTTATAGAAGCAAACATCTTTATCATGCAATCATTTTTTTAAGTTTTAAAATATCAAAGATATTCACACATAATAAATAAAGAAAACAAGATCCAAACCATGTTATCATTCTCCAATGACTTCCACTATTTGGAAACTAAGAGGAAGGCATGATTCAAATGGTTGAGAAATAATTAAAAGTAGGAAAGAGAAAAAGAAGGAAACAAAAGTTTCTTTTTCTAAAATTAGATTAATAAAACCCAATTTCCTCATTTTCTAGGAAATTAAAATAGCCGAGAGCACAAAAACACCAAAAAATATCTATTTTGCTCCCTTGTTGAATTTTTTAGAAAACAAATAGAGAAACTAATCAGACCACTATAGTTGGATAATCAGTTTGTAATACAAAATTGGAAAGCTCAGTATTGTTATTAAGAATGCAATACACGAAGTCTAATTTAAGCGTAATTTAATAAAAATTATTTCTATCAATATCATCACAAATTACCAGAAATCAATTTAACCTTAAAATAATAATAAGTTCAAATTTCATAAAATCTTAAAAGTTATACACAAAGGGGAAGATTTTAACCCATCAAAAAGTATTCTTTCTTGTCAAAATATTTATTAGAATGTCATATGAATAAAAATAATATTTTGATTAATAAATGTAAGAAGGGGATCTTTTAGTATAAATTTTTTGAACCAAAACTAACAAACGTTTAGTCATTGATCTTTGTAATTCAATTGTTAAAATTCACAGTAAAAGTTTTGCATTTAATAATGAAAAACTTGCCAATTATTTCAAATATTTAATTATTTGGATTAATAATTAGAAATTTGTATCTAATTTTACGTAAATAAAAAATTATGTTAAAAGATCATATATATTCTAATTATATATGTATGTATAGAAAGAATCTAAAATGACTCATGTTTTCACATGCCTTCCATCCTAATTAGCTTTATTTTTAAGCACAATACAAAACTTTGCTTGAGAATCACCTAATCATTTTAATTTTTTTTTTAATAGGAAACAATCACTAGACTGATAAGTTGAAACAACTGCATAGAAAATCATACTATGGCAGATTAAAAATACACCATAACGTTTTTATCGTCTAATTGTAGTTACAAAAACTAAACGAATCCTAATATCTTTCTTGTTCCAAATCTAGTTAATTCTCATCTCTTTTAAAAGCAAATTGAAATGATTGGAAGTTATTGTGAAAGGATAACATATCCAATAGTCTAGCCAAAAAAAATAATAATAAAGGAATAATACAAATTTAATAGTAGGGTGAGATTGTTAGTACACAAATACAAAATTTATTTTCACACCTATCCTTCTAATAGTACACTACTAATTAAATTTTTATAAATTAGATTTCTTTTTGTTTTTTGGGTCTCAACTTAATAATTTCCATATTAATCATAACATCAACTTGATAGATTAAGATTTATTTCAAAAATTAATAAATTATGAAAGTTCTGGAAGTATGCAGTTATAAAAAATAAAACAGTAAACTGTAAAGTAAATTGGCACAGGAGGATTTTTACGTGGTTCGATTATAAAACCTATGTCCACGGACAGCTATAGAGCTGCAATTCACTAAGTTCTTATTTGTACAATCTTTAGGACGTTTTATACTGCTGACTCACCCTCACACACTGACCTAATCTTTGTAAAACAAAATCTTCGTAAAGATTATAAACTCTAGTGACACTGCCCACTCTCTGTCGTAGATAACTTAACAACACTCTGTTAAGTTAAACATAACACACGAAGTCTGACATTGAATTATATAAATACTTAACCCGCAAGTTATCCCAAGTGTCTACTAACTCACATAGACTCAATCAACAACTCATGTACGATTTCTACCACTCATACGTGAATCAAAAGACTCAAAGAATCAAATCATGAATAAAGACATCCCTTTGTGCGTTGATGCTCTCTTCTTTAGTTGTTGGAATGCCAAGACATAGACTCTCACGACATACCCAATTAATCAGCTAACTTTGCCGACTTCTTCCTACACCAGTTATGAAACTATAACATGGTATATATAGTGAGAGGTCTGGATGAAATCTCCCA
The DNA here is from genome assembly GCA_013180625.2 of Boswellia sacra. Classification (NCBI taxonomy): domain Eukaryota; kingdom Viridiplantae; phylum Streptophyta; class Magnoliopsida; order Sapindales; family Burseraceae; genus Boswellia; species Boswellia sacra. The sequence goes on along the minus strand of SNVD02002901.1, from coordinate 59,679 downwards.
GAAATCCTGTAAAAGATCTACATCAAAATCATATTAGGATTAGGAGAAATAAAATAGTAAGTGATATAATTAAACTCTTAAGAAATTAGGATAAATAAATATCTTCCTATTCTAATTAGGATACAAGATACTATATCCTAATCTAAAAAGATATTTATTATAAATCAAATACGTTCTAAAATATAATTCTAGAAACAGTAAAATAATAATCAAAATAACATTCTTGTTTTATCACAAGTTGATCAAAATATAACATGTGCATGACACATGCATGTTGACACAAAAAATCTCGTCACCAACATTCTCGGTACAAGTGCTCGACATACACCACTCGACACTCAACACTTGAAACTCGACACTCAACAAGTTTGACACAACAGTCTCGACATGCGACACAATCGCCATTAATAGTAGTCATATTTTGAAATGGTTATCGCCATTAATTATTTTATTTTGAGTGTTACGTCAATTTTCATAATTGTAGGTGCTTACTGAGTTTCATACTCGCTAGTCTGTTGTGTACCTCAGGTATTCGATCAGTTAAAGTTTTAAGGGAGGATTTTGGCATAGCGACGACTGTGTTCCCTTGGCAAGCTCTTTTCCACTGCAGTACTACTATATTGGGTGCGGGTTCTGACAACTCATGACGTAAATTTTTTGGTTTTTTTTTCCCATCTTTTACAATAGTTTGATCAGCCTATAATTAAATTAAAAAAAGGTCTTTACAGTGTAAGGATTTGGGCAATAGGCGTGGAGCAATTATCAAATAAATAACAACAGTGAATTATGCACTTGAGAATCACTACAAGAGAAAAGGGTTTTTGTGTCACTAATTTTATGTCAGTTCCTTAAAGAAAGACAAGTATGAAAACCCCAACTTCAGTCAAACCCATATGTGTCACAATACACAAAAGGTAGGTTAAGTTTTATGTCACAATTTTTTTAATTGTGACACATATTAGTTAATATAAAAGGAAAAAATTTCCAAACCCTAGAAGCTCATTGCCTCTTCTCTGAAAAGCCATCACCTCTTCTCTGAAAAGTAATCACCTATTCTCTGAAAAGCCATCGCCTCTTCATTGCCATCATTTTAGGATTCATTGCGATCTCTATTGTCATCATCATCTTCGTCACAATCAAATACCAGTCTTGAGATTAATCGCTATCTCCATCGATCCCCTAAAACCCAGCCATGCTCTTCAGATTAATCGCTTTCTTCATCTTCATCTTCGGTGCTCGCAAGCTTGTAGTAGTCATGAAAACCCAGCCATCCTCTTCGGATTAATCGCTTTCTTCGTCTTCATCTTCTATGTTCGCAAGCTTGTACTAGTCACAAGCTCTTTCAGGTACGATTTTCCTTTCCCATCTGCTTCTTAATCTGCCACTCTTTCTCTTTGCCTTCAATGTCGCATGCTAAATAGTAGAAGATGAGGTTATTTCAAAGATTAGCAGCCATTGAAGTCACATACTAGACAAACAATTAAGTTTATAATTATTTGAATTGAATGGAAAATTGCTATCTCTATTATTCTCTAGTCTAATTATGCTGCATGTTTGAAATAATGCAAGAAGACAATTAAGTTTATAATTATGGTAATCAGCAAATGAATTTACCTTACGGGGTGTGGTGGATTTAATTAAGTATTCTGCAAGTGGAGAAATTCATGGTTTCTCATTTTATTTATTTCGGCTACTAAGTTAATCTACCTTTTAATTTGTTTTAGTTTGTTTTCTTTATTTTGTTTTTATTGTTTATTTTCTTCAGTTTTTAATTTTTTCCCCTCAGAAATCTAACTTTGTTGGTAAAAACTGTGAAATTTTGGAATTTGATATATTACTTGAATTGTCTTGGTGGTGGAGTATATCACTTAAGATGGTTCTGATTGGGAGAGGTTCTTAACTTCACTTGTTTGGTGTCATCTCAGTGGTTGACACCACCAAATAAATAAATAGTCGTTGATCTTCCTCTCTTTCATGTGTTTGAATGCATGATTAAGAAGTTACATGTGTTTGAATTCACAATCAAAAAGTTATCTTCTTTTTCTAATCATAGCTCTGTTCCTATTTCACTCCTCTTAATCAAAGATGCATGCATCCACTCACTGGCAATCATTTAGCAGGGGAAAAAGGACAAAGCATTGCCTTATTTTTGCTAGAGAATATAGTTGATATTGGAAACAATGTTTGAACACATCTGTCAATGAAAATAGGGTGATTAGTAGTTAGATCCTGTCCTATTCACATATATAGGTAGTAGGCTTAGAATTTGTTGATCAATGAAACAATGAACTACATACTATTGCATTGTGCTCTTTGATTGTATCATTTTACTTATGTAGTTGAATAAGATGGATATTAGGCTACTTAAGATCTTATTTGTTAACGATGTTACCATTGTACTTGAGTTATTTATTTGATCTTGACTTTTTATGTTGCGGGCTGCTGAAAATTCTGTATCTATTGCAATTGGGGATCAAATTTGCTGACTAACAATTTATACAAAAGTTACTTTGCTAATTAATTGTTTCTTTAGATATATTTCAATGCCAGCCTGCCTCACTCTTGTAGGTTTTTCTAATTAATTGTCTTTATTTGCAATTCATGAAAGAAAGCGTAGATATAAAAAGCGTGTTGAGATATCTATTAGTATTATGAATTATTAATGAGAAAAGGTGTAAAAAGAGGGTTCATAGAGGACTTAAAAATTTCATCTTATATTTGGGGAAAATTGAATTTCCATTGCTGCTTTTTTCTTGTGCTTGACCAGAACTATAGAACTCTGGTCAGTAATTCTGAAAAATGTGTGCCTCCTTTTCTAAAATATTTGGATCGCTAATAGAAATTTTTGGTTGCTTGTGCAGGGCATGAAGCCTCTTAATTGGAACTTCTCTTTGGTTCTACTTTCTTGCTGGGCAAATAATCTCTTCATTTTCACACTATAAGGTGGTAATGCAATGATTATATACTATTTCTTCTTATAGAATCTAGCTTTTCTGTGAAACCTAAAACACCCCATACCACACCTTGATTTGAAGCTACCTACCATTTGAATGAAGATGATCATCGCTGATTTTGAACTCTTAAGTTTATGAAAAAAATTTCTCAACTTGGGGAAAATTTGAAAGTTGCAGTATAAGTAGAGGAAAATTGCCCAGTTATTTTTGAGTCCTATCAATAAGTAAAAGCGCACAGTAATCTGTTGTGATATTTAATTACATTGGATTCTGTTCAACATCTCTGTTTCTATTTTCTAGTTCCTGGTATTTAGTCTTTTTTTTTTGGTAGCTAAAATTTATGAATTGACAGATATTGTAAACGATGTTATGTTGTATGAACTTCTCATGGATCTTGGTTATTTAGATCCATCTTAAAAACCATTTGAATAAAAAAAGGGCTCTTTATACTCCTATTAAATAATCAGAAACAAAGTTGTATCAAATAGCTATATTGTATAATTTGAACCTGTTTGTCAAAGTGCTGAGTGGAACCTTTTTTGTTGTTTTAGTTTGATCAGAACTGAAATTGATTGTGTTTATTATAGATCTACAACTACTTGCATTTTTTGTTATTTTAGTTCCACCAGAATTGAAACTGTAGGAAATTTTAATTTCATTGCATTACTTTATCTTTTTCATTATTGATGTTATGAACCCTCGAGATGTTTATTTGTATTAATGGATTCAATGCTACTAAGAAGTTAATGATATACTAAACAGTAGCTTGATTCAACATCAAAGATAATTTTGTGTAAAACTTATCTATTGTAATTCCAGTAAATTTAGAAATAAATGAGCTTCAGGAAAATGGTAAATTTTATTTTTTGGTAAGGTGTTATGGTGTCCACTATTTGGCATTACTTTTTATTCTTGCTAACTGGTTTTTTTTTTTAACCTGCAGTTGATTTATTACAACGAAAGGTGTTGGAGAAACTAAACGGCCAAGACAAAACTTTTTTTGATCCAAAGGTAATTGATTTAATTATTTAATTACCATGATTTTACTATTACCATAAAATTGAGTAAATATATAGTTCTACTTTCACTATATCTTATTTTATTAACAATTATCATAATGATAAGTGTGCAAGGCATGAAATTGGTAGCTACGTAGTCGTAGACTATAGGGCATGACAATTGTTATCATATATAATAGGTCCCACTTTGTTGGTATTATCGTTCTTATGAATAAATTAATTAATACCACTAGTCTTATAGCATTTAATTTCGTAGTTAACTACATCATAAAATATTATATGTATCAGCTTAACAACCAGTGAGATAACAAATCAATGTTGATGTGCGATTAGGAATTATTTTCTTTTTTAGCTTGTTTGCAACAGTGATAATCTTTTCCTCTCTTTTCTTAGCTTTTATTTTCTTTTAGGTTACATCTCTTAATCTTTAGAGAGCACAAGAGTTAAGGGCAAGTAATATTCACCTCCTAGAGAGCATATGTTCATTACCAACTAAAAACATAGAATCATGCATGCTTGAAACGAAATGAGTGATGATTATCTAAATGTTAGACTGCATGGTAGAGATTTCTAATCCTAAAGTTGTGAAAATTCTTTAACACACTTGAGAACTTACACAATTGAACATAGTTATTATGGTAGTAACACTTACTGCCAGTGGCAGAATATGTTCGTTATAATAGGATTTCACTTCAAGATCAGCCATTACAATTTTTGTTTTAAATTTCTTTTTCCATAGTCCATTTTGTTTCTCTATATATTAATTTTAAATTGATTAAATTTCATTTTACATGTAATTGCAGCTTGCAATTGGTTGACGTTGGGCATCAATTTGAGGTACATTAAATTTTTTGAAGAAACACGCAATTATTAAGCTGATTAATTTTTTCTATACAGCACTTGACCTTTGATAGAAATAATTTAACTTTAAACTGATTATAGGTAATGCTTTTGTAGAAAGAATTTAGATTATAAGTTGTATCTTTTTAATAATTGAATTGCTGAGGAAGAAATGTTGTCAATTATTTCATGGATTATATGTATATATGTATGTATGTATGTATGTAAAACCATTTCTTTGGATGTTATATATGTATGTTTATATATTTTTCTTTCTTACATGTTAAAAGCAGCGCTTAATTAAATCATTATCTGTTTGATTTGATATTTAAAATCAATTGGCATATTTTGAAGATTTCAGCTCATCGAAGTTTAAACTAGGCTTACTTCCATCCAGGTGATTACCATCCATGTTTCTTGCTTTATGTTCAATACAAATCATATTAAAACTCTAAATAAACTGCACCTGTCTTTGATGTTTATATTTGATTTTATGTTTGAATTTTGTTTGATTGGTTGATTTTACATTCTATATTATGTTTGCTTTCTTAGTTTATTCCTGATTTTATATCATGTTGAATGGAATGTCAACACTGTGTACATGAATATGTCATTTCACAGTAACGGTTACCTATTTTCATATACATGGACTATCTACATGCATGCTTTATTGTGTTGCTTGTCTACTATTTGTCGCTTGATTGTTTCATAATAATTAATAACATTTTTTTACATATTTTAAAGCTAAATCCTCTCATTAAATATTAACTTTTAGTACTTTTTATAGAAATTAGACCAAGTTTATATTGCACATTTGCAAAAAATGGGGAAAAAAATTCAGGTTATTATTCCAAAGTATATTGGCTGGAAACCTCGACATATATTCCAGTGGTGAACCTGAATAGGCATTATACTAGTCTGTACTGAGGTGTAAACAACGCCACGTACTTTGAAGATAATAAATAACCTATTCAAATATTTTAAAGCCAAATCCTCCGATTAAATATTAACTTGAACGTTGTATAAGAGTACTAAAATGAATCTTATATGAACAGGTTTTTTCTTTATTTCACTTGATGGATAAATCTTCAATTTGGAAAGATAGATTGTCTAAAGAGTATTTAGATGGGGTGGATAACTTCTTAGAATTTGCAACTACATATTGTAACAACTCAAACCTCATGAAATGCCTTTGCAAATCCTGTCAATGTTTTGCCTTCCACACCTAAGAGGAAATTAGAACCCATTTATTTAGGAAAGGGTTTGATACTAAGTACAAAACTTGGATTTGGCATAGGGAGCCAACTTCGATTAATCCACCCAAAACTGTAAACTCATCATTTGCTGAATGTTCTGAAAACAATCATCCATCTGCTACATTTGATATGGTCAGCGATGCATTCAAGTATAATAAGGATGACCTTAAATGTTTTGATAATTTTTTTCAAGATGCTGAGAAGCCCTTATACCCAAGATGCACATCCCACACAAAACTATCTGCCTTAATGAAACTATACAACATTAATGGAAAATATGGTTGGTTTGACAAAAGTTTCTCTGAGTTACTTGACCTCCTATCCGATATGTTACCACCCAATAATTAGATGCCTACATCCATGTACAAAGCTAAGAAAACCATGGTTTCTTTAGGTTTGTCTAATGAAAAAAATACATGCATGCCCTGATGATTGCATTTTATATAGAAAAGAGTATGCATCCGAATCAAGTTGTCCTGCATGTGGCTTGTCGAGATGGAAAGTCACACGTCAAATATCTAAACCTAAGAAAGGCATTCCAACAAAAGTTGCGTGGTACTTTCCTCCCATTCCAAGGTTTAGGATGTTATTTCAATCTCCTAAAATTGCCCAAAACCTTACATGGCATGCCAAGGTTAGAGTTAATGATGGTAAACTTAAACACCCAGCAAACATCCCTTCTTGGAAACCGGTTGATCGTATGTGGCCTGATTTTAGTGCTGAACATAGAAATCTTCGATTAGCTATATCAGCTGATGGGATTAATCCACATAGCAGCCTAAGTAGTACTTATAGTTGTTGTCCTATGGTAATGGTTACGTATAATCTTCCTCCATGGTTATGTATACAAAAGCGATTCATGATGTTGTCTCTCTTGATATCGGGTCCGCGACAACCAGGAAATGACATTGATGTTTATTTGGCTCCTTTAATTGATGACTTGAACATGCTTTGGGAAGAAGGTGTTCAAGTGTATGATGCCTATAAGCAAGAAATGTTTAACCTTCGAACAGTATTGTTGTGGACAATTAATGACTTGCGTGCTTCTGACAATCTCTCTGGTTACGCTGTAAAAAGGTTATTATGCTTGTCCAATATGTGAGGAGGGAACATCTTCATGTAGATTGAAACATGGGAAGAAAAATGTGTACATGGGTCATAGGCGATTTCTCCCAAAAAATCATCCTTTTGGAAAACTAAAAAAAGACTTTCAATGGGCATCAAGAATTTGATCTTCCCCCAAGACCACTAACGGGAGAGCAAATTCTACTCTACAAAAACAAGATAGGGGAGAACACACTTGGGGGAAGAAACAGGATTAAAAAAGAAAAAAGATCGAACTCAATGAAAATGTGTGTTGGAAGAAAAAATCCATTTTCTTTACTCTCCCATATTGGAAACATTTATATGTTTGTCACAATCTAGATGTCATGCACATTAAAAAGAATGTATGTGAGAGCATTTATGGCACATTGTTAAACATTCCTAGGAAAACAAAAGATAGTGTAAACACTAGAATGGATCTTATGCACATGGGCTTACGGAAGGAGTTACAACCGAAGGCTGTAAACAACCGAGCGTACTTGCCTCCTGCTTGCTACTCCTTAATTGAGAAAGAGAAATAAATTTTTTGCCAAACTTTGTATGACCTTGGAGTCCTATTCAGATATTGTTCAAACTTTAAGAACCTAGTGTCATTGGATGATTTAAAGCCTGTTGGTCTCAAGTCCCATGATTGTCACGCCCTTATGCAACAACTTTTACCCTTGGCCATTAGATCAATTTTGCCTAAGCATGTTCGATATGCTATTGCAAGGTTTTGTATGTTCTTTAATGATATATGTACCAAAGTAGTTGATGTGCCTAAATTAAACCAAATAGAAAGTGATCTAGTGGTTACCTTGTGCTTGCTTGAAAAAAACTTCCCATCTTCCTTTTTTGACATAATGGTGCATCTAAGGATCCATTTGGTTAGAGAAGTGAGGTTGTGTGGTCTAGTTTATTTAAGATGGATGTACCATTTTGAACGCTTCATGAAAATTCTAAAAGGGTTTGTCCGAAATAGAAATTGTCCCGAAGGTTGTATTGCAGAGTGTTATATTGCAACAGAAGCCATTGAATTTTATGGAAAGTATTTAAATGATATTAATCTATGTGTTGGAAAACACGGAGGAAGTGTAACCTTACATTGAGTAAGTCTCTCTCTCTTACTTTGTTCCATCGTTGTGCTTTTCGTGAGCTTCAGTTTATCACTAATTATAATTTACCTCTTTTCTTTTGGCAACTTAGAGAGCATATGCAAGTGTTAAAGAATCATTTCCTAAGGCAAGCAAAAAATGCTAAGTGGTTGCAAACCCAACACAATCGTAGCTTTATCCAATGATTTAAAGATAAGGTAAACAGTTTCTTTATTTGCTCTATATTGTGTATATAGCTTCATTAACATATTAACATTTCATTTAATATAATATGTTATTTCTTTCTAGGTTTCAAATTCAACAAAAAATGATGAACCCGTGTCTTCTACGTTGAAATGGTTAGCTCCAGGGCCTCGTTCATATGTCACAAGTTATTTAGGCTACATCATCAACAACTGCCACTTCCATACAAGAGAACATGAAGATGATAAAGTCCATCAAAATAGTGGAGTTAGTATCAAGGCAAGAATAATGCATATTACAAGTTCAAAAGACAAAAACCCAATTACGGGAGACTTGCTTTTCTATGGAGTTCTAAAAGAGATTTGAGCTCTTGATTATCATATACTAACTGTGTCAATTTTTAAGTGTGATTCGGTGGACAGCAACGGGGGTGTGAGAGTGGATGACCTTGGTGTGACATTGGTGGATCTTAATCGTATTGGCCACAAATCAGATCCCTTCATCCTTGCTGCACAAGCAAAACAAGTGTTTTAATTAACAGACCCAAGTGATGGTAGATGGTTGGTGGTACAATTTACCAATGATAAATCATACAAAATTGATAGAATTCATGACCAAATACCTAGTTTGGTTGATCATCATCCACTCATAAATGTTTTACTTAATATTGAATCATTTGATGCAGTTGATGATGATGATATCAACTATGTTCGTGGTAATTGTGAGGGTGTTTGGGTTGGTAATTGAACCATGGAGGAAATACAATTGAGATATTGGTAGTGCTGATTCTTGTTTCAGTTATTTTGCTTAGTAATGTTGCATCATCATTATTTTATTTCTCTTATATTCCATGCTATGTTGTATGACTTGAAGTATTTGAGTGGCTGTTTGACAGTTTTTTTCTTTTTTTGCAGGTTGTAACAATGAGTGGAGGAAAATAGTCTAATAATGATCACATTGAGGGCGGTTCAACAACTTCTCATAGAAAAAGAGGAATTTGCAAGAATATTAGGAGAAATAGAGGTCCTAATGAAGAAAGAATTAGAATTGAATTTAATGAGTATAATCAGCCAGAAGAAGGGCCTGTTCCAGACAACTTTATTTCAACTATCGGTCTTGAAGCACGCAATGCAACCTCAATACTAATAAATGATTGGAGACTCGTGGATCAAGGGACAAAAGATAGAATATGGGAATCGGTTGTGGTACGAAGATTATGTTTATTTTTGGTTATATAAGTGTTGTTTTTTATATAATAGTTCTTCCTGAATCCATAATTCTTTTTTTTTTTCTTTAAAAATAGCAAAACCACTACGATGTTGATCCAATCCATAGGGCATGGCGGTAGTTTAAGACTATTTTAACTTCAAATAGGGTGTTGAAATGTGGGACTATTAAAGATACCCTAGCAAATAAGCCAGATGAATACAATTTCATTAGTGATGAAGTTTGGGAAAAATTCGTTCGAAGCCGGTTCACAAATGAATGGAAGGTATTAACTATATAAGTCTTGTTAGGTTATTTCCATTTATAGTTGCTGCAATTATGACTTGATAAATTCCTACGTTTTATGCTACTTTGTTAGATTGGAATAATGAATTAATAGTATAGAAGAGATTTAGGATAATAAGTTAACTTATTGATTATATTAGTAAGATTTAGTGTTGTGTTTGTGATAGGGCATAATCACTAATGAAATAGTCTGGCTATTTAAGTAGATTCTACACTAAAAATGACCACAATATATTAAGCAATTTTTGTGTAAGAAGTGTTGCAATTAATGGCAGCCACTGTAATTAATCACTATTGCTTTTGGTTATGTATAGGTGCTAACATTAGCAATGTTACTTTAGAGATACCTACTGAAAGGAATAATCTAGCTTTAATCAAATCTGATGTGAAGTTATATTTTTGCCTGAAAAAAGTAACAACAATGATGTAGATGGAAGTCTAATGAAAGATTGATTATCTTTAGGAATGAAATTTGTAGTTATATTTGTGAACATAGCTGCGTAATGATAAAGTACACCAGCCTTGTATTGCGTTTACCTTTTTTTTTCCTAATCGATTTAGACTTCAACAGCCTTCTTAGTGGGAAAAAATTCCGTTTAGATGTTCATGTTTAGTTTTTGTGAAAAATTACCTTAAAACTATTAATTTCCATAAGTTTATGAATAGAATTAATTTTGGCATATATTAATAACTACTAATATAATGTGTAGGATAAACTATGAAAGGTAATATGCTTTTTAATCGTAGATTACTATTTTTTCTCATTGTTGTTTGCCAGTACTTTAGATGAAATAACATGCATGATAAAGAAATATTATTATTTAATATATATAGAACCTCCGCAGAACTATATTAATTTGTTCAAATCAAATGGTTGGCACAAATTATATATTTATGAATTGTTGCACAAAAAGGGTGTGAAAGATTTTAGTGCCTTACTAACTCTCTTGGTTTCTTTTTTTACATTTAAACATTGGAAAATTTTGTCAATTAGACAATACTTGATTTATTTAATCCAAATGTTGTTGTTATTTAATACAAATAGTTGTTTATGCTTGAAGGAATTGAGAGGCAAATAACAGGCCAGGAGGTGAGAAAATAAATATTATCATACGACAGGGAGGAAAGGCTACCTTCACGTGGAGAAGGAAATGGTAATTTTTTTTTGGCTTAAATTTTTCATTAATCAAATCTGATTTCATGGTTTCCATGGTAATTGTTTCATATTTTTATTGGCAGGTAGCGCAAAGAAACGGGGAATTATGATAGACCAATTGATCGTTCAGAGTTATGAAAAAGAGGTATGCAAAGGAAGACTGGTGATTACCATCCAAATGTTCTTCCTGTAATTGAGAAAATTGTAAGTAAACAAAATGAAACAAAAAATTTACATTATACAAATACTTGTTAGTAGCATATAAGTTGTGTGTATAGCGTCTAACTTATAATTGTTGCAGGAGGAGATCCAAAAGCAAGCAGATTAGGAGTTGTAGACCTTACTGATAGACAAGATATTCTAATTAGGGCATTGGGAACTGAGGAGCATAGGGGTCAAGTTAGGGGGTTGGGGAAATATGTGACACCAACTACATATTTCAAAGGTCATTACAAAGAGAAGAGACGTTATAAGGATGCTATGAGACAGTTAGCAAAGAAAGATGACATCATAACCCAGCTAAGAGCACAATTAAATGTGAAACTCCAATAATATTGTTCCAGTGACCCAAAGTGAGGGTGAGCAAGGGCCAGCGGAGTTGAAAGATGAATATGATGCAGTGGCTGAAAAACCAACAACTTCCAACACGAATGCTAAGAATAAATTGAAGTTAAAAGATATGGAAACTACCGCCCCTGAAGAGGTTAAAGAGGACTCCTCGTCAGCGCTAACGAAATACTATTAAATTCATTAGGTTTCGAATATTCAACTAATTACATATATTATAACCTATTCTATTTGCAATATTATGTTTATCAGGTAGCTTGTAATTTAGCCATTATGAGGGGTTTAGAGACTGTAGTTGTTGCATTTGGTTCTGCTTATGAAATAGATGACAATAATAAGGCAACTAGGCGTGTGTCAGTTGAAGTGGTTATGGATGGTGAAGCCACGGTCCCCTGGTGTGGAGAAGATGAAAAGGGGGTTGTTATCACTGTACTTGATGTTCTAGGACAACATGTGAATTGGCCAAGAGAGCTTGTCTTTGAAGAGGTGGGGTAAAAACTTAGCATGTATTTTTTTTTTTTTTTGTGTTATTTACTAGTGTGTGCTAGTGAACAATTTGTTGCACTTTTTGTTCTTATGTAGTCCCCAGCCTATGAACAAAAAAGACGTGACAAGAAATGTGCGAGGAGGGAGTTGAAAGCGCTGCAAACTGAGAATCCTAAAATTGATAATCCAAATTCTGTTGACATGTTTGAGGTTCTAGTAGAATCTTTGATGGTAGATGATACGGACTATGTCAAGGTCTAGTTTGATAAAGGTTTGTTTAGGTACTCTGTGTCTACATATCTGAATCGTGATGATTGTAGACATGTTATCAACCTTGAGGAACTGTCACAAAATTGCATCTCTTTGTATAGCAGGTATTCATTTCATTTGTTTCACTATTAAAACTACGTTATGTTTAACAACATTAAAATTTTTTTTATCATTATTATAATTTAATAAAGCCATTTTGGTTTTTTTTTTCTACTTGTAGTTGTCTCTTTCAAAAATATCAACTTGACTCTGGTCCAATAAAGTTTGGGTTTGTAAACCCTACAACCATAGTAGGACGTTCAATTGCAAAAGCCAAGATGCCTCTTGTGACATCTCAATCATTGGCTGAAAAGCTCAAACAGTTGGAGGATAGGAACTACGTGTTCATTCCTTACAACCCAGGGTATGTTTTCAAGATTAAACAAAACTTATCACATATTTTTTTTAGGATGCTTATTCTTCAAAGTTACTTACTTTGTTGTTGAAAACCTGGTTGTTAGATACCATTGGACATTGATTGTCATTAATATGGCCTCATATGAAGTCTTCTACCTTGATGGCATGCACAAAAGAGCCAAGGAAGACATAATGGAGGTCGTGAAATAGTAAGTTGTGTTAATTCTTATATGGTATTTGGTGCCAGCTTTAATTATACATAATTAACATATATTATGTATTTTTTGCCTATTATGCTAGACGGGTAATACTATGGAAGTCAGCTCCTGAATTGAAAAGGAAAAGGAGTAATTGGTGGATAAACGTCAAGGTAAGTTTGAATTTCAATTTGAAAATTGAGCAACGAGTATTTAAATATGAGAAAAAAGTTGTATTGTATAAAATATTTCTAGTTTACGAATGCATGCACCGAGACAGCCTGGACATAAGGAATGTGGTTATTATGTGCTCAAATATATGAAGAAAATTATTGAAGAGCCCAAGGTCCTTTGTGAGAAGGTAAGATATCCATAATTATAAATCTCATATTCCTTATATGTTTATTTTATTGTTGTACTTAACTTTTATTGTGATCTTAGTTTAACAACAAGGAAAGTTATAGTATAAAGGAGATGAATGAGGTGAGATCAAAATGGGTTGTCTTTGTATCAAGATTGTAAGAGATTGGTATAAGGAAAAAGGAAGATAAAGAAATCAGGTTACAAAATTCTATAAGATTTGTCCTTATCAGCGTAGATTGAATATTTAATATGTTCTAACTTATTGAATCAAAATTTTTGCAGGGTGAAAAAGTTATATCGAGGAATAGAGAGTGAAAATTGACAATTTTTTGGGATGAATTTATATAGCTTGCTGACTACAGTCAATAGAGGGAAGGAGAATATGAATACAGTCTTTTTGTTATATAGCAGACTAGGAATTGTTAGAACTATAATAGTCAGAATGTTGGTAGAGGTTTTGTGAATATTTGAAGTTTTTTTTGGGAGATGACTGCTTGTTTGATTGAACTAATGATTGAAATAGCTAATGGAGTTATTTGAAGTTTGTTTGTTTTGCTGGCACAACTCAAATGCTAGTGGTTAAAGTATTTGTCATTTAGCTTTGCTGGATTTAGACCTTATCTTGCCTCTTGTGTTTGTAGTTGTTGGTTAATTTTGCTTTGGTATATTGTAGCTAATTTTGAAGTGCCTCTTGTGTTTGTTATACTTGTTGTTTCCTGCTGGAGTTGTAGCAGCCAGCCATGCCTAACTCACGTACACTTCTTTCTCTTATACTCTTTTTATATCTCTTCTGTTCTCTTACGATTGTTATGGCTTGTTTTTATTGGAGTACCCAGAAATCATTGAAGAAAATTAATCTACTTGATTCGTGTATTTGTTGTACAAATGTTTTCTTTTATCTCCATTAGATAATCTTAGTAGTTGGCAAGTTTTCTTTTTCGTTTTCTTTTGAAAGCCATTTGCTACATGTAGCTGAAAATGCATTTGTTATTTTTGTTTAACTTGATATAATATTTCTTTATCCAAATTTATCCCCAAAAGTTGGCAAGAGGTTGTGGCATATGGATTGTGATTATTTTTTGAATTTTTTCGGTGAAAAGGTTAGGCTACCCATTATGCTCTAAACAGTGGGAACTTAGGAAATCAATACACAAGCAAATGACTAGAAGTACTACAGAAACCTGTTTTCCAACTTTTCTGTTTTAAGACCTTCTGAGGCAATTTCTGTGATCAGGATAGTAGTTGATATATTATTTATAATAGTAATCAGTATATATGTTTACCCAACATGTTGGAATATTTTTGTTTACAATTCATTCAAAAATTTAATTTTGCTTCATTCTTTTTTCTGCTTCCTTCTGTTTCTAATTTCGGGTACTACATTTATCAAAGTATGCTGTTATCGCTGATGCAATCAGTGACAAAAAACTTTTTGCACCATTATGAATGATCTCTTATTGAGTTCACATTTGGGAATGGAAACTATGAAGAGGTAGCTAAACTATTTTCAATTCATTATTTTATCTTTTAATAGGATTTGTTGTTACATAACAGCTTTTGAATGTGTTTATGCAGGTTCTCAAATCTGTGGATGCTCTATGGAAGAAGCTGGTATCTGTTGTAAAAGAACATGCTTCTCTCTGTGCTAAGGTTAGCCTCTAGGCTTAGAACTAAAGCCAGTTCATTCTTTGGTGGGAATGCTCCTAATTTTTGGATTGAGTGAAATCAAAGTGTGGTACTGCGTAGTTGAAATTATTGACAAAAACATGCTTTTATGCATGTTTTTACCTCACGTTTTGTCAATGTCTTTCTCTTTGTTCTCCTTTGATGTGCTTGAAGGCTAACTGCTTAATACATGATAAATATTAAATAATCACAAGGATTCCTTTTTGCAGGGAATGGAAAGGCTTGAGAGAATTTTTAATCATGAAGGAAGAGTCATTGATGATTTATTAAACGTTGCAAGGGTATCGATACTTTTAAATGAAAGTGTCGATACGTAGTTTTTATTTTTTATTTTGAATATTGTCTTCTTAGTGCTTTCTTAGCTATTCTAGGCTATTGAGTTTTTGCATGCGTGCATATTTGAATAGATATATAAGTGTGTGCAATCTGTAGAAGAAAGTTCGTTTATGAGTGGTGCATCAATGTTTTGTACTTGCACTTTTCCTTGTATAGCACATTTTGATGCACTTTATTGGAGAATGAATTTGTTTATCATAATGTTTCACTTAAGCAATCAGTTGGTATGAATTTTTCCTGGTACAAGTTAATTTTTGTTCATTTTCTTAGTTTAAGTTGACGTCAAATAAATGCATCTGGGTTTTTTAAGATGGAGTCTGCTCAAATTGTAATTACTCTGGTAATAGTGTTATTTTGTAGAAATATTATGAGGTTTAAAATTTTTCTCTTTCTCCAATTCAAGCCGTGACTTGAGGGAAGCCATAGCCCTCTTATGAAATCATAGCATCTTTGACAATTTTGAGAATTATCTTCTGTAAATTTATTGTTTTACAAAAAAATTTCAATTGAAGTTTGAAGTATTGATTTTGATTTGAGGTTATCATTGCTCTTAAACTTTTGTGTGATTCTTTATTGTAAATTACTCTAGTTACTTCTATTTTGTTTCTTAATCGTTATCTTCCAACACTTTATAAGCTTTGATGATGTTGCTTTTTTTATTTTAAGGTTATGTAGTTTCACTGTAAATATAAATATAAATTGATCATGTTACAACCAGTCAAATTTGACAATTATGTTTATTTGTTTTATGGTTTACAGACTTTGCGGGCCATGCCAGTGGTTGATCTAGAGACACCTACTCTTTGTCTTGTTGGAGCTTCAATGTGGGGAAGTCATCTTTGATTCGTGTACTATCAACAGGAAAGCCTGAGGTATGGACAGATTGCTTAGAGATAGGGAATGTTTCTCTATTGCTTTGGATAAAATTCATTTTATTTAATATGTTACTTTTAAAATAATGTGGATGGTGAACTATTATATCTTGAGGTTTGGCACAGCTAAAAGAAGTATCTTAGGTGCCTTTCAGGTGTCTTGCTTTTGCCTATGTGCATGAATCATCAATGTACAAATAGTGGAATCAATAGAGACAATGACCCTTCATTGAGTTTGCCTCTGCACTTTCCATTTTATTCAGTTTCTAAGGACCTTCATGATTCATCCTTTATTCTTTATTGTTAAGAACTATAGGAGTTCAGGATTGGGGCAAACATTACTTTAAAATGATAGTGCCCATGAATGAGATTTGACTTCAAAAAGAATTCAAGTGGTAATAGTTGAGATATCTGGTTTAAATCGGAGTAGGCGGCCCTAGAATTTGTGAGATATACTTTGTTCCCTTGCTGTTAATAGTTTCTTTCCTTTTGATATCAGGTTTGTAACTATCCCTTTATAACTAGAGGAATTCTAATGGGTAACATTACTCTAAGCTACAAGAATTTTTAGGTTAATTATGTTCTTTAGGATGTGGAATACCATGTATTTTTGCTTTTCAATTCATGATATGCTTATACCCAAAAGCCGATTGTAGGTGACGGTAAAAGGCAATTGTTATTTGTTAATGTTTTCTAATTGATGAGGTTATACATTACATGCAGTTAACCCCAAGAGTTGGGCAATAAACTCTTGCATTCTTCTTTAATCTAGCCTTAATCCTAGCTGATCCGACCCGATCGGGTTGGTCGGGTTACAAGCGGGTCAAGGTAATAAAAAACAAGATTTCAGGTTTTAAAATTCGGGTTTTGTACAATCGGGTTTAATTCATGTAACCCGATATAACCTGACCCGATCAAAAAGGCACAAGCAAGCTGCCAAAATGCTCGATAAAACTCAACGAGCTCGATAGCGCTCCATATGACTCGACATGTAAGTGTCGAGTATCGGATGATGAATCTAACACTCGATGTCTTTGAAAATAGACTAATATCGAATATCGATTGTGAATCCGACACGACTCGACATGTAAGTGTCGAGTGTCAAGTGGATAGTGTCGAGTGTCAGATTATGCATCCGACACTCGATGTCTTTGAAAATAAACTGATATCGAGTGTCAGTTATGAATTCGACATAACTCAACATGTAAGTGTTAAGCGTCAAGTGGCTAGTGTCGAGTGTCAGATGCATAATCCGACACTTGATGTCTTCAAAAATAGACTGATATTGAGTGTCGGTTGTGAATCCGACACGACTCGACATGTAAGTGTTGAGTGTCGAATTATGAATCTGACACTAGATGTCTTTGAAAATAGACTGATATCGAGTATCAGTTGTGAATCCGACAAGACTCAATATGTAAGTGTCGAGTGTCAAGTGGATAGTGTCGAGTGTCAGATTATGAATCCGACACTTAATGTCTTCGAAAATAGACTGATATTGAGTGCCGGTTATGAATCCGACAGAGCTCGACATGTAAGTGTCGAGTGTCGAGTGGCTAGTGTCAAGTGTCGGATGCATAATTCGACACTCGATGTCTTCGAAAATAGACTGATATCGAGTGTCGGTTATGAATCCGACATGACTCAACATGTAAGTGTCGAGTGTCGAGTGGACCCGACAGACCCGACCAACCTGACCATTCGGGTTATATTTCAGGTTACATGCTTCAGGAACCCGATTACGGGTATAAAATGTCTAACCCGATCACATCGGGTCTTGTCGGGTTGGGCAAAGACCCGACCCGTGTGCACCCTTACTTAATCCTATTGCATTACTTACATAAAATTTGAGCTTAAATTGGTAAGTTATGAATATTTATTATTTGGATGCATTGTTTTTGCTATCTAGGTGTTCTTGTGTATATATACACATATAAAACCAGGTTTCTAAAAATAAAAAATATATAATATGTGTCAGCTTGAATTCTAAATTAAGCTGACACGTATTATATATGTACAAATATACATGTCGGCCTAAAAATGACACATAAAAGTTTTATGTGAAACGATACAAATGTCGTAATTTGTGTCACTCGATGAATGACATTATATATGTGTCACCTCGTAAGTGACACAAAAAAATAACAATTTGTGTCGTTTGGAGACTAACACTACATTTTTGTCACTTACTAGCGGACACATATTTTATACAAACGACACGTAATGACAAATATTTACTCCATACATGTCTGTTTTTGAATGACACATATTTTATATTAATTTGTGTCGATTGGAGACTGACACTACATTTGTGTCACTTACTAGTGGACACATATTTTGTACAATTCGACACGTAACGATAAATATTTACTTTATACATTTCTGTTTATGAATGACACATATTTTATATTAATTTGTGTCGGCTTGACCAAGTGATACGTATAGGAATATGTGACAAGTCACTTTATGTCGCGCAAGAGCCAATATATATATTGATATATGTCATTTTTTGGCCGACATAAAAGGCCTATTTTGTTGTAGTAATTCGTGCCCAAAATGGCAAATGCTTCTCACTAAGCAGTCATCAATCAACACCTGCGAATATTAAACTATCTATACGTGTCTAATGTAGTTTGTCTCCTTTTGAACATCGATCTCCAATTAATGCATAGATGTAATACTTCATCAGCATTTTGGTTAGAAAAGAGGGATTTAACCATTGGTTTTTTTTTTTTTAATCTTTGTTATGATACAGAATTCTCATGATATTATTTTTTTTCGTACTACAAAAGGGAAAAGAACAATAAAACAAGAATGCTAGTTCTTTGATGATAAGTTATGAATCTCTCCTTTAATCACTTCTCAATTTAATTTTTTTTTTATGAAACTTAACAAATTAATAAGCATACAATAATGCTAGGTATGCAACGAAGTTATACAACCTAACTCATACAACCTGCCATGGTATAAATTTATTGGATGTGTAGGTCCTATTTTATTTATTAAAATTTAGTTAATTTATTTTTTACTTTTACCCATCCAGTGAATTTGTGCTATGTCAGGTTGTATAAGTAAAGTTGTACAATTTGGTTGTATACCTAGCATTGCCCATAAGAATATGTGATTTTAACCAAACGATGAAACATAATCGATCTCTTTTCTTTCTTTTCTTCCTCCTTCTTCGTCTCTTTTTTCTTCAATCCCGTCACCCTATATATTTAGAAGTTTTTTAGGGATTTTTTTTATAAGGTTAAATTATAATATTTACATGTGATTAAGATTTATTTTTAATATCTTTTATATTGACTCCTAATAATAATGCTTATAAATTTTGTTAAATAAAAATCAAATTATGAGAGAATTCTAGTCTAAAATTTAAACCCATAGCCCCCGTACATATCGTTCATTTTGTGTATTAGTTCATATATAGCTATAACTATATCATTTAAAACGGTAGTTTTTTCTCTATATAAAAAGTGTATTTAACATAGATAATTAATTTTATATATATGACCAACTTTATACAATCTGATGTGATATTTCTTATTAGATTGGTAATTATCATATTATTTGTTTTGAAGTTTATCATATATTAAATTTTGTTCATCTGATGGTATTTTATCGTGTTAGATTTTATGCAGTATCTAATATTAGTTGGTACCACAAAATGAAGTATAAAAATAATTTATTTATGCATTATTATATATATCCTTTCGTGTTTAAACATAATGTCGCAATAAAAAATTAATACACAGGATTGCATCAACTTATTATTGTAAGTTTTGCTTAGGGGGTGGGCTAAGATCCAAATCATGATTTTAAAACCCCTACCGGCTAGGTGCCCCCAAGACTCGAACTTATCACCAACTAAACATGGGGAAGGAAAATATTGGGAACCACTAGGCTAACATCAATCATTGAATTTTGTGGATCAATAGCTATATATTTGTGTCTAGATTTGTGTCAAAAGATCCATTTCATATAATATATTTATTAGAGTAGTGATACTGTATACAAACTGATATAACATTACTCATTTGATTTTGTATATTTATTACTCCAATCACTTTCTGACACATCAATTTATGTACAAGAGTTAAATTAGGTAATATTACTCTTATAAACTCATGTATACAAACTAATGTACCATTACTCATTTATTCACATATCATCATCTTTCATGACATGAGTAGATTTTCTATATTTATTACTCTAATTACCTTATGACACATCAGTTTATATACAAGAGTTTGCACAAAAAAGTTTGTAAGACTAGCATTAATATTCTTTTTATTAAATTATAATTAAGATTTAATTAAGGATGATAAATTTTAATTAAAAGGTTAAGGAGTTACAACCTTTCGAATACATATATGATGGAGAATATATTAACATCATGTTTTTCTAATAAATACGAATCAGTCCTCTCTCTACTCGTTACCAACAATATTCCATTCCATTTATTTTGTGCTGCAAAGAAATTAAAGGGTAATAGGGAGAAAACTATTTCTACATTTAGTGGATTACAAAGTAGTTTTTGATTCATTTATCATGGAGAGAGATATGTTTAATAAAATTCTTTTTTATGTTTAGTGAAGATCATAAAAGTTCTATGTCAACGGGATAATGAATATGCAAATTTATAATACTATCCCTTGATCCTTAATGTTTATTGTTTTATAGTCGTTGCATATTTTTATTATGATTTAACAAACTTGAACATTCACACAAAATATACCTATGTTTGCACAATTAAGCAAACCCACACCACCTGAAACTTAAAGAATTAATTCCACACTGATGAGATTACATAAATTAATTACTGATCTGCTTAAGGAAACGCTTCAATAATGGATGGTAAAGCTGGAATCTTGATGATGTTGTAGCGAGGGAATCCTCCTTCCGCTAATATCTTCTTCCACTCAATTTCAGTCCTCTCTTTTCCCTTTGATAAGTTAGCCAACATAAGCAAATCAAATGCCAAAGTTGTTTCATCAAACAGGTCGTCATTGTCATCAGATCTTACAACACTCTCAACAATAATAACCTTTCCTGTTTTCTCTGGAATTGCTTTCCGGCAGTTTCTCAAAATCTTCACACAATTTTCGTCATCCCAATCATGCATTATCCACTGTAGAGATACAAGGAAAGCGATGTTAAATTACTATATACGAATATTCGTACAAAATCATGTATACTTATTTTAATCTGAAATATATAGCTACCAATCGATTTAATTATATATCCATAATTTTATAGCGCATTGATGGATGGTACCATAATTTTATAAACTAATCAGTAATTAAAGTTACCTTCATGATAATTGCATCGGCTTTGGGAATGGATTTAAACATATCCCCTTCAACATGTGAGACACCATCGTACTCGGGTGCTGTGGCGATTACATGAGGCAAATCAAAGTTGATACCTTTAATATGTGGATACGCTTTCACAATCTCAGCCAGCATTTTCCCAATTCCACCTCCAACGTCAACTACCGATCCGATGCAATTAAACCCATCTTTGTATCCTGATACAATTGCCTTGGAAATGATTCTGGAAGAACATGCCATTGCATCATTGAATATGTTGTTAAATTCAGGATTACTTGAAGCAAAGTCCCAAAACTCGCAGCCATAAGCCTTCTTGAAAGCAGCACCACCTTCTGTAACACATTGGCTTAAAAAGTGCCAGGGAGACACTAGCCATGTGTGATTCTGCATTAATATCATTGGTACTAGGCTGAGCTCCGACTCCGAATCACGTAAAAGCCATTTTGATGAGTGACTTAGGCCGTAGAGGGTCTCTCCACCATCAAACCCATCATGATATGCCGCAAAAATTTTTCTGCGGACAAGCAATCTCATGATACGTGAGAGGTGGGAGATATCAGGGGAGGGTGAGTCGAGGCGTGAAGCAATTTGGGACAAGGTGACAGGACCACCGTGAGAGTTAACAATGTCAGCTATGCGGAGTTCAACGGCACACTTTAGTGCCATTGAGTCTATAAAGCTGAACATCAGTTTCCATATTTCTGCTTGGCCTCTAAGTGAAGCCTCAGGCTCAGATCTTTCTATTGCTTCCATTCTCCCTCTCCTTCTTATCTTCTTTAGATTGTTGAAAGCTTGAACTCAATTTATAGAGGCAAAACCAAGGTAAGTACTTTTACATAATTTTTTTTTGGTTAAGAAAATTAGGTAGGTTAATTTTCAAAAAAGACAGGTTAAAATAAATAAATATTTAAAAACCTCAATCTGAGGAATCTATTCAATTAAAATATTTATAAAAAATAAAAAAGAATGAAATGGTAAGTTACACGTAGACAGCAGCATAATTTAAACTGTATAGTACAATGTGATAAATATGGGTTCGTAACATTAATAGTTCTTAATATAATTCTGTGCTAGACTTTGGTTCACATGTTTAAATATTTCAGTAAAAGAATATACAATAATGCTATAGCGAGTAAGCTACCGCTAGTCTCCATGAATCATGTGAAAGCATTTATTAATTGGCACGAACAAATTAAGATCAAATGGCTATCGTATCACGATAAAGATGATGGGTATCCACATGAAATCACGGCTATGTGATAAAGCTTTCCTATACATCAATTTACAACTATCATAGTACTTATCTACAAATTATCTATTTAACAAATATATATATATATATATATATATATATATAATTGACATGCATAAATATTGATTATAAAAATTTAATTAACGTATTATTTATTAATTAATGATAATGAATGTCAAAAAAACTTTATTCTTATTTTGATGTTAATAAACTTAACTCGTTTTTTAAAAGAGAAAAAAATTAGAGGAGTGTACACCCACAGGTCATACGTGTCATTAAAAGAAAAAAACAAAATCCTTTTATCATGTGGCAACGTGGAATTCCACCATATGTATATAGTTGACACGTCTCACCCATTCTTGGCTTATTCCAATTGGTGCAAAGCAGGAGCAGAGCTAGTATTAGACAGTTAGGGGGGCCAAAGTAAAGAAATAAATATTAAGGATGGATATTTGTCAACATTAATTAAGGGGGCCGAAATGATAAAAATATGGATATATAAACTAAAAGTAATAAAATTTTACTTTTTTTTAATATATTATTTAAACAAATTTTTTGGGCTGGGGGGGTCAGAGCCTCCTCAGGGAGCAACATAGCTCCACCCCCGTGCAAAGTGTCGTTCAAATCGTATTGATGGAGTGCGTTGTTCAATCCTCATTTGAAGGAGAGGCGATTGAACTCAACTTATAAATATAGGCATTGTTTTGTAACCGGAGAAGATAATAATAATTTCTATTATTTTGATCCTCCATATTTAGTTCTTTACACTTGCTCCCTTATAGTTTTGTTGCTTCAACATGACTTCGATTCTTATTTCCCAACACTTTTTCATACATAAACGTGTTTTATGAGCTACTTTATTTCATTAAGATATATACAAAACAAAATAAAATATCTTAATTTAGTACTCGATAGATAAATTTATGAGGACTGAGTTTCTATGCATGAAATCTTACCACAATCTAATCATTAAATACGATAATGGAATTTATAGACAACATTTCTTTCAATTATATTTTTAGAATTTAATTAGATATGATCAATCTGTAACATTAACATCATATATTCATATTTGGCTTTAAAAGTTAAGAATATGAGTTTTTTCATATTATAATGTTGTATGAGGTAAAATATAATTGACATTTTACAAATTGGAAGGATTGGAATAGGATATTAGTATTTTGTAGTTGGATTAAATTTGAATTTGATTGGATCCCAATTTTCTCTTACGATGGATGGATTGGATTAAATTGAAAAAGTAGCCGTGCTATTTGAAAACCATTTATTATCTAAATGCCCCCATTTCCTAATTTGATGAAGATAAAATTCAAAAAGAAAAAAAAATATTTGTCATCTTCTTTTTGTATAATTGATATATAAACTCAACGACGTATTTGTGAAGTTTTGTTTAACAAAAACGTACCTTAAAGAGAATTAGAGTTATTGAAACATTTATCAAACCAAAATGAGTTTTGTTTGGGAAAGTTCAATGAATTTTTAGAGAAAAGGATATGCCATATTTTCATGAATAGCTAAAAAATTCTCTTTTGTCGTGTTCATCATGGACCAATGCCATTTTTTTCTGCACGCGCATAAAATTGTAAAAAATTAAAAATTAAATAAAGATAGAGACAAACATTGTTTGAGAACTACTGAAGCATCAACCAAGTTCAACCAAGTTGTAATTAATAAGAGAGGCAGAGGAAAGAGAGAAGATTATTTTCCTTCTATAATGATGATTAGGAAGAAAGCAAGAAGTTAAATGAGGTTAGGTTAATAAAATGATAGACTCATCGAGAAGGAGATCGATAAGATCAGGACAGTAACTTTGTATTCCAATAGTTTATGGAAGTTTGTTCCCATTAAATCTTCCTTTAATTTACCATTTTATCCATATGTTAAATTAAGAGGTGGGGTTTCTTTAGATTGTAATGGGGCTCGAAAAGCATCACTCACTGAAAAATCTAAAATCCAGTCTATGATTGAATCGGATTGGATTCAATAAAATCCACCGGCTTCAAACTAGGGAATACCCTATTACAAATGGGATGAAGCTATTTCGCCCAAAATATTTATTTCATACCCTTTTTTTTAATTTATATTTCAAAGTTATCCTCATATAAAATCACTTATAAGGATAATTATTTTACGAAATAGATTAAATAACTTTTCTTGTTTGTCCATCATATCCAACATTTTAATTATTTACAATAATTATTTATTAAAATTATATATGTAACAACATTATACTTCGTTTATTTTTTTAAATTAAAAAATTTGGATGATTCGTTGAAGCCTGCCTCTTGCTCTACCATGTACCACTACTATCCACAGTTAGTGTGCCATGTCCTGCAACACCGCCTATAACAAGAGGATACTCTTTATGATCTACGCGACTCTGTAACTAATTGTCGAAAATACACCAGCGTCGTTTAGCCGGTGGAAGCAAAGAAAGAGTTGGCGGGCCGTGTAGATTGTTAAGAAAGGATCATTTTGGTCCCATGCTATCATAGTCGTCACTGGTTGTCAGATGATAAATAAATAACACACACACACACACACACATATATATATATATATGTATGTATGTATATATTAGATAAAATATATTTTATTTTTTACTTAATATTATTATTTAGAATGAATCAAATATATGATGCATTTATAAATAAAAGTTGGAAACATTTATTTTGGTACTTTCATTCAAGTTTTAGTGAAAATATTTTCACTTTTTAAATTAAATGATAAATCACTAAAAGAAAGGGACAATTTTTCAAAAAAATCAATTAGTCATTTGTGACTTAAATCTATTAGATTTAACATTGAAGCCAGTGAAATCAAATATAGCTCCTTAGTCCACAAAATTGTTGGAGATTGGAACAAGATTTTAAGATATTATTATGGATATTAACATAATTAATTTAGGCATGATGGGTGATAAAAAAATGAATTAAGATCCTCTACTCACTTAATTTTGTCTCAGCTTTTAGAATTTGGGTGAGATGAGGATTTTAATATTAATGTATGATTGAGATGTATACTTATTTTTTTCTCTCATTAATATATGTGAGAACCGTGAATCTCATCATTATAAAAAAAAAATGAGGTGAAAATGAGGTAAAAAGAGTATTTTAGTCCATCATAAAATTATCTTATTTTTGTTATTGTTACCGTTGTTGTTGTCGTCACATACTTGCAATGAAATCTCTCTTTATTTTAGCTCTTCGTAAGCTTTTAAGGAAATGATGATGCATAGTATTACTTTTTTACTTTCTTATTATTACTTTTTGATAATTATAAGAAAGTAAAAAAGTAAAAAATTAATAACGTCACTAGGGCAACAACAGTCTTCCACCATCGTCCTCTTCCTGGTGACAAGTGGGATGACATTACCATCTCCAAGAGCATTGTCGGAAGCCGCTGTTCTTCAGTCCGTCAACCTTTCTGTTATTTTTGACCAGAATAAACTAAATCTAACAGTTAAAGTTCTGACTCGCTGGTGGTAGGAGGACAACGATTGGAAATGGCGGACGATGGCTGAAATCAGTTGCAACTTCGAGACTTTTTTTCATTTTCTTAAGATTATTTTATAAAAAATTAAAATTATATTTAATTTATAATAATTTATCAACCAGCTAATTAATTTTAAAATTTTAATATAAAAGTGTATTTTTGGATTTATATTAAATTATAAGGACAATTTTGGTATTTTGGTCTATCCAAATTTTAGCTTTTCAAAAGTCACCTTCTACCTACTTTTGCAATTAAGTATGAAAATAAATTCTCCAAGTAGCAGCTTTCCGGATAATCAGTTTTCAAAGTGTTACCGAATATCAAAATAGCTGTAGCTAGTAACAAAATTCAAATGTATAGAAGCCCCAAATGCACTCTCGATCACTATTCGATCGTTAAAACCATTTATGAAATTGGCAACATCATGCTAAAACAATAAGTACTGAACCCTTATTAATGAGCACGTGATGAATATTAAACAACTTGTTCAGTTAAGTAGATCAGTTTGGTTTGAGCTTTAACTAAAAATTGGTGCGAGTTTGATTCATTATAATAAATTTTGTATTAAATTTGACAAAGAATTTCTTTCACAATTTTGGATCAGCACTATTAAATTAGATTGAATTTTGATATGATTATTTACGTGATCTTCAGTAAATATTTTGTTGTTATATTAAGGTGATAACTGGTTAGGAAGAGTTTAGGAGAACTGGGGAATACTGGAAAATTACTCAAAATACTCTTGACCTTAGCCATCGAATATTTGGGAGACAAGTCTATTTGATCTGTTTAAGAAAATCCTACTTTTGATTGATCTGCGGCGTATGTAATTAACTATATAGTAACAGATCTTTTATAAAAATTACCATCATCTACTCACCAAATTTTAATAATAATAATAATAAATAAATTAAAATCCTGAAATTTGATTAAAATTACGATCTTATCAGGTTTTAAGAATTTAATAATAAATAAATTTTAATATTAATGAATGGTTGATATATATGCACATAATAAATTTTTTCTATGATTCTTATCTTTATCTTGAAAGCCGTAAGCTGATTTCAAAACAATAAATTTGATATATAGTGAAATTTAATGTTAGGGAAGAATAAAAGAATCTATAAATAAAACAAAACCCGAAATATAACCGAAAAAATCTAATAGGAAGGATATAATTAAATATAAATAATTAAAAATATTTAATTATTATTTAAGTATAATTTTTTTAAAATAAAGAATTTTGTAATTTTATTTTTTTGGTAAAGATATTCTGGATATTTTTTATATCGAAAGTTGAAGTAACTCTCCTAAAGCAGAGAGCCTTCTAGGGCCGTTTATAAATTTTTTTTTTGGCAATAGCTTCTTTTTTAATTAGGTTGAAAACAATTCCAAATATCTTAAGTTATTGTTGCTATAGAAAGAGAATGTATTCTTTTTATAACAATAACAACCCAGAACTATGCCTAAGCCTAACCCATTCTAACTAGTCTAGAGGAAAAGGATTCAATTGCAAAGAAAAATTCACTGATACAATAAACTGATAGGACATGTTAACTCATGACTACCACTATTCTTAGATTAGAGCAAGACGGCCAAATTCGATGATGTGGAGGATAAAATTGTCCGCATAAATGTAACGCCGATGAAAAAATGAAAGAGAATAATTGCCTGCTGCGAAGGGGAATCCACAGACAAAACAAACAAGGATATCTAATGGAAAATCATAATCGCTTTTGTTGAAAGAGAGAGACGGGTCCAGCTAACTAGACTGCATGGAAAAGGAACGGAGGAGAGACGCTGAGGACAGTTGCGAAGTTGACAAATGCATCCTTCCAGCAGCTTTAAAAATGCTGTGAATGGAGAAAAATAAATGTATTTGAAAGTGATACCGATTTTCAAAGTGACGTCTCTATTATTTGTCTTTCCACCCAAAGAATTATTGGAGACTAGGGGTGTATTCTTTCTTGTTTCTAGTGTTTTTGTTTCTAAAATGATTTAAAAAATGAATTTCATGGATTCGGAGAATGTATTTTAGGTAATGGATATGCGTTTGGAAATGTTTTCTGAAAATAGAATTTTGAAAACAAAAACAGGATATGCGTTTGGAAATGTTTTCTGGAAATGGAATTTCGAGAACAGAAACAAGATATGCGTTTGAAAATGTTTTCTGGAAATGGAATTTTGAGAACAAAAACAAGATATGCGTTTGGAAATGTTTTATGGAATTGAAATTTTGAGAACAAAAACAAGATATGTATTTGGAAATGAATTCTGGAATTGTTCTCTGTTCTTTCTTGTTTTCAAATCCAGTTTTTTGTTCTGCACATTTTTCAATACAATTTCTATCCAATTTCTACCACATATTCTTTTCAAAATTCAAAAAAATTCAAAATCAACCACATATTCCTAAATTCAGTTAAAAACCAAAGTACTGGATTTATAAAAGAACACATCGAAAATTTTTAAAAGAAAAACAACATAATGAGTCATTGAAATAAATCTTCAAAACAAAAAGATAAAATGCGTTTGGAAATGAATCCAAAACACTTGTTCCATCAAACTGTATAAATAATAGGCTTATTAACAGTTATTACTATTTCCTTACATACCCGAACACATTACAATAAAAAAACAAATATATGATTACAAATATCTATCTCCCATGTTGAATATAATCCTGCCACATCCTTAAAGCTATGTTGTCCCTATACTGTCTCCATGATTCTGTTCGTTCCATTGACATGTTCAGTTCAACTGTGGGCATATCTCCATGTTGCTCCTCCATAACTTCTATGTCATCCGCCTCGTATCTCATGAACAATCGATCAGACCTACTGTTCAGTCGAATAAAATTATGTAACGTACAACATGCCACAGGAATAAGACGTTGGGTTTGGAGGCTGAAATTAGGCATTGACTTGAGAATTGGAAATCTTTTCTTCAACACCCCCAAACATCTCTCAATTACGTTGCGCAATGACGCATGTCTTTTATTAAATAACTCTTCATGTTCAGTAGGTCGTCTTCCTGCCCCTCTAAATTCACTTGCATGATACTGTTAGCCTCTATACGGAGCAAGGAATCCGTCCATGTTACTGTAGCCTGAATCAACCAAATAAAAATAACCTGCATACGATAGTTAGTGTCACATGCTCATGTATAGGGATTCATCAAAATTAGAAACATATTGTAGTAGTTTATACATTATTTCTAAGTACTATATACCTGTGTCTGGCATAGGAAACCCACTATTCTCGTTGTGAATTGCCTCTTGTAATATCCTTGAATCATTTGCACTGCCTTCCCACCTAGTTAGCACATAAGTAAATAACATATCGAATGAGCAAGCACACATTATGTTTTGGGTCACGTCACCATGCCGATTATGGTATGCCATTTGCTTATGCGCCGGAACTGATGCTGCAATATGGGTGCCATCGATCGCTCCAATGCATCCCTATATCAACAACATCATTAGCATAGTTCTTGTCAAACAGAAATTAAGAAAAAATATCAACTTTATACCTGAAAATATGGGTAAAACTTGGGATTATGTCGTACTTATGGAGGTGTTGCACCTAAATTTCGTGGTTGCACAATTAGTGTCACCATCCGAATTAATGCATTAAGCACTCGCTTAAATTGTCGGCCTATAGTATTGGTTGATCGATGAAATCGCTCGACTGTAATGCGATAACGAACACTTTGTGATATTATATACAAGAAAATCGTAACTGCCTCAAGTACGCTCACTTGGTCATGCTCATCCTGCTCAATCAGATTATCTTCAACTAGCCTATCACACAAGTTGTGAAATATATTTGCGTCCATTCTAAAGTGAGCAAACATCCTATTATCATTCCTTCTTAGCATATCCAATATCCAATCCAGCCCTGTTAGTAATGGAACTTCGCGTTGTCTAAGTTGTCGTTGAAGGTCCTGAATTAGTTGTTGATGTTGTCTCTGTTGATATTCAAGTGCTGCAACTACAATTAAACACCAATCTATTGTGTCTATAGAGTTGTCAGATTCACAGCTTGAGTTCTCATCTGCCATTGTATATACCCTATAGAAAATACTCAGTAAGAAATATTCAAAATACAGTCTGAAACATGTGATAATGCCATAACATCCAAACAAATTATCGCACATTAAATTTTGCTATAATC
Organism: Boswellia sacra; assembly: GCA_013180625.2. Lineage (NCBI taxonomy): Eukaryota > Viridiplantae > Streptophyta > Magnoliopsida > Sapindales > Burseraceae > Boswellia > Boswellia sacra. Next base: position 29,118 of record SNVD02002901.1, on the reverse strand, counting down.
GACCGTTACCAAAATTATCACACATTTAATTTGCTACAATCCAACATTACTGAAATTAGTATAACAAGATTAACTGATAGCTATGATATGACCAATAATAAAAGTTAAAAGCTTCAGCATTATGAAATAGTCAAATACTAGTTCATAGTAACATTGATACATAATGCCAGGAAAATAACTGTAAAAGTTGACAAACAAAGACAGACATACAACAATAGCAATAAAGTTTGCGCCTCAAGATGGCATCAACATAAGTGTTACAATCCAAAAAGCAACAGAACAAACACCTAAACTACTAGAAAGGACACCATAGTACATATCACTTCAAGGTTGCCAACCACGCCCTCCTTCTCTCATCCGAAAGACTCAGAAAAATAGTCCTCCAATCAGGTTTTTCTGCTATAATGTTCAAGAACTTTAAGAAGACATCTGTCTCAATACCACCTAAATTCTCACATATGTCAATGCACTCTTGAATTTGATTCTTTTGAGGTGGCGCTCCCCCTGAATGGCCACTCTTACTTCCTTGAGTTAGCTTCTGACTCATAAGCTCACTGGCTACCCTGAAAAAGTTATCCATCTGGTCATTGTGTTGGGATGAACAACGATCCAGGTTCCTATTAAGTGCTTTACGTGTCCTTTTCCTCCTACTACTCTCGCCAGTAGACCCTACAACTGGATCATCCTCCTCCTCATTTTCAACATCATGAACATCAACGTAAACTCCATAATTCATAAAATTGTCCTCCACTTCTCGATCCTCATCTGAGGATGGGGGCATTTGTCTTGAAGAAAACCTCAAAGCACCAGTTGCAGTAGAGCTATTAAATATATCTCCCAACATGTCATAGTGCTCTAACCCCCTCCGCTTAAATTGTTTTGCAGATGGAACTTTCTGCAGGTAACATAACTTATTAGTGCTTCGAGTAAATGCATATAAACATGAGTAACTCTAAACACACAGATTTACCTTAAGGTACTCCTCCCATACATCCTCAGATGCTGTCACTGTATTAGTATCGGGATTCCATCCGAAGCCAGTGGAAGCAATTAAATCAGAGAATTCACGATGTTTTTTCCTAAATCGGTTGAACTTAGACTTAAGTTGAGCCACCGAATAACAATATTGGGTCTCATTGTATAATTCATCCGAAAGGGTATTCCATACCCTCTTTGAAAATGTTAAGGTTTGTAATTCACCTTTTAAAACATGCTCATGACACAAACGAATAAAAATATATTCTCTCCTAGAATTCCATTCAGCTTTGTCATCATATTCATTGGTATTTGACGTCATACCGTTACAACTAATACAACAAAATAAAACGGAAAATTAATGACACATAAGCATTGACATATCCTAATAAAATATTAAAGAAGTTCAACAAGTAGTTGAGTGATTGGTACCTGTTTATAGTTAGTCACAATCGGGATCACCAATTGGAACACCAGTTGAAAAATGCACCTGCAACATTTACATATAGAGAGTTATGTAATTTTAATGCTTATCCATTTAACTATGTTTCCTTAATTACTTTATTTGAAAGTTGCAAACAAGTGTCTATATAAACATAAATTAATAGATAAATAATTGAGCAGAGGATTTTGACACAGTATAACTTCTCTCTGTGCTTCAAACAAACATCTGAATAGGAAATTAAAAAAAAAAATCTTCACAGCATAAAGGCAATGTTTATTATACAAAATAGAACAGATAAGTGAAAAATAAATTTACTCTTGCCATGTTAAAGGAATGAAATCGAGAAAATGCTTTAGAAAGAACATCATCATTCACCTCATTACCAAGATCACCACAAAATAAGCGATAGTCATCTGTAGAAAGTCCCCAAATAAATAAATAAAAGAAACACAAATTGCTTCTAGAAGAAAACCAAGTACATGAACACTTTGGATCATCTTAATAATAAGCTCTCAGAATTAACAAATAACATGCAAAATGCTTAAAAAAAAAGGAATATGACAAATCATATACCATATAAATTGCTTATACAAAATCCTTAAGTAGAAATTCAAAATAAACATCATAAAAATATCAAGACATCATGGACGATCCTTTTTCTGGTGATGACACTAAACTTCCCTAAACTTAATTGCCAAACTAGAGTTTCTGCTGGACCCTATAATTTTTTGGCAATCATGAAACTTGAATTCAACCAAACTTTTGGGAAAATTAATTCCTCAAATAAAACAATCATCAAAATAAAGAAAATGCACACCCAAAATTGGCATCAGGGATCAAGAACCTCCCATATGGAATATTAAATTAAGATATATTAAAAAAAAAGAAAAGAGTGAAAAGAATTCTAAATTTACCTACAAACAGTTAAAATCATTTAAGGTGTGTTTGTTTTGTGATTTCATGATTTTGTTTTTAATTGGATTTAAAAATATGTGAGTGATTTTAAATTATTTTAAATTTTAAAAAGAATATACGGTTGATATTGAATATAAAATTCATTTAAAAATATGCAAAAATATGTAACATAGAAAACAGGATTTGGATTAAAAAATAAACACACCTTTAAAAGACAGGGGCCGAGCAGATACAAGTGAGAAGGAATGTACTCTCAAACATCAAAATCCTTAAATATCAATTCAAAATGAAGCATCAAAAAAAATATCAAGTAAGCACCCCAGATAGTTTTTTTTTTCCGGTGATAATCGCTAAAATTCCCCTAATTTAGTTGCCAAAATGGAATTCGAAACAGGGACCATCACCGAACCCTACAAATTTTCAACAATCATGAAACTTGTAGCTTTTTTTGCAAGTGGTTGGCACCAAGGAAATCAACCCAAAGCTTCTGGGACAATTAACTCGTCAAAATTAATCATCTAGAAAATGCGCAGCCCATATGGAACCAATCAAAACCAAAATATGCAAAATATATGTTACTCCAAAACATTATATTAAGTTAGGATGCATAATAAAACATATGTCAAAAGTGTTCTTAAATTACTATAAAAAGAACAGTTAAAATATGTACATTCAAAGGCTGAATGGAACCAAGTGAGAAGAAATGTAAACTTACTTTCAGGCCAATCAGCAAGAGTAGGGTCTTCCCAGGTCTAACCAGCAGCTTTACGAGGAACCGCTTTCTTCTTGGTTTCAGTTTTATGCTCAATCTCACTGCTGGCAAGCGCAGCTTTCACGTTCTCAAGCGCTTTAGGAGTAATCGTCTACGCATCCCTTTGAAATAACTGTTGCGCCTGTTCAATTTAACCATAAAAACTCATCAACATAAAACGCCCAAAATCCCACAGTTTCACAAAATTAGAATAAATAAACAAACAAACAATTGTTCAGAAAATTACAGAAATCAAACAAACACGTAATCCCTAATTTGAATATGAATGCAACAGACCTGGTGGTACTGGGGGAGAGAGTAAAAGGGGGCAGAATAAAAGGAGGGGACGACGAAAAGAGGCTGAGGCGCAACGTAGGATTGAGGATAAGCCGTCAGATCAGCTTGTTGGCGGTGGAAAGGCAAGGGAAAGTAGGAATTGGTTGCTGATGATGTCGCGTTTTAAGTAAATTGTGCAGAGGACGAAGCCTTCAGAGCTGAGGAAGAAGGAATCGACATAGGCAGAAATGTCGTCGGATTTGGAGGAAGGGAGAGATTCGCTGACTAGGGCTTCGAAACGGAGAGCAATAATTAGAAAGCGCTAGAATTTGATTCGAGGTTTGCTATTGCGGAGGCAAGAAGAGAGGTGATGAGGGCGAGAAACGCCCAGGCAGAGATGGAGAAGGAGAGTAGAGGAGGAGGCGATAGTGGCAAGGAGCGACTTCGGCTGTTCTGAGGTAAAAACGGTGGAGAACGAGTTTAGGGCGCAGAGGAGTTAAAGTGGATTCGTTGAATTTGGGGAAAAACGTTTGTAAATTTGGGACACATTCAGGGGTAAAAACGAAATAAATTGTGTTTTATGAAAATGAATTTGGGGAACAAAAACGCACAGACATCCCCTGATTTTCAAAATGGAGAAAACGGAAAACGGGTCTTTGGAAACGAAAAGGAACACAGCCTAGACTTAAACGTCTCTCTCATGCTCTAGTCAAGGTCTTTGTCATGTATATACGAGGAATATTTGTGGTGGGGCCTTATAGTAAATTATCCGTGAATCAACTTTCACATGAATCACATCTACGTAATTCTGCGCTATTCTCACGAATCAAATACTTCTAATTTCTAATTAAAAATGGCATCTTCAATCCATTTTATTTTTTTCGAAAGAAATGCAGTACGAGTTAATGAAAAAATGGTATTTAAACTAAAACTCCATATTTACAATTAGCATCTTACAAAATTAATCTCTTTCTCCACCTTTATAATTTGTTTCCACTGCTGAAAACAATAATAAAGCCATTGTAAATAATAATGACAACAGCAATAATAATAATGACAATACATGTGCAATTATGTTTTTGAAATTCTATTTTGATTCAAATTCTTGTCCTGAACTTTGAACAAATATAAAAGCTCAGTGGACGATTTTATGTCTATTATCAGTTCTTCCTCTCAAGTTGAGACCAATCATTCAGATAGAAATATAATATACTCTTTTTGAATGAGATTTCAAATGATGTGGTAAGTTTATGTCCACTGCCATATCAATATCTAAAATTTGATACACCAATTTATTATTAGTATCAAAATTTGGAATCCTCTATAAAAAGAGTATCATTACTAGATATTATAATCTCATTCATTTAACTGGGTTTTGGATATAAAAATTCAGTTCAATCTAAATCCGTCAATTGAGTTGATTAAATTTATTTTTAAAAATTAAACTTTCTTGGTTTACATATATGAATGAGTTAAGTTTAGGTTTAACCATTGATTTTCCAAGAAAATCCGTTAATTGAGTCGATTGAATTTATTTCTAAAAATTACTAATTCAATCCATCCAATAAAATTAATTAATCGAATTTCTCAGTGGAATTTGAATCTAATCAGTTTCAATTGATTGGTCTCCTTTTAGTCTTGGCGATACACAAGACAGTCGGCTATATATATTTATTTTTCAATTTTAATTGAGCGAGTGGGAAACAAGATGCTTGTTATCTATCACATATTTCAATTTTATAATAACTGGAGTAATTTACAAAACATCGCCGAAACAAATTAAACCACAAACACCTCTCCTAAGAATATCTTGTCATCACCGTCGCAAACCCAAATCCTACCCACACCCTCAGTATCAATGTCCAGCACCGCCTTCCACACAAGCCACTATCCACTCCACTTAAGGCCACGAAAGCGAGATTGATAGACATAAGTAACCAAATTTTGTTCATTTTTAGTTGCGTTTGAAAAAGAAGAATCAGCCACTTGTACCCTATTTTCACCAAAACAAGATTGGAAATCTCTCATCGTAGTAAAGCAACTTCAATTCAACTCTGTTAGAATCTCACTCTGCTCTTTCAACTTGTTGAAGCAACTTGTATGTCTAAATTTAATTTAATTGAATATCAAAATCATATTAATTTAAATTTAGTATTTATTACAAAAATACACATATTTGTTTATAAAATAATTTAAAATTTATAATATATTTAAATGTATATTATAATTAATAAAAGTATATAAAAAATTTTAGATTTATTTTATTTTATAAAATTTGAAAAAATTGCAAAATAAAAAAATTAAAGAGTGTTAGAGGGTTATCGGACAGCCGTCAGAGATGGTCATCGACGACCATTTCCTTGTGTGTCCAGTGATGCTGCCTACACCATCAGCATCGCCGACGGGTAATCTATCCATCCACGATGGTTGTAACAGCAAAAGGCATATCGTTTTATGGTAGAATACGGCAAAACTTTTCTACTAAACTTCTGTTGTCTTTTGCCTCAAAATGTCACACATTTTTCATTACAACCACCATGGATGGACAAATTGTACACCGATGATCATGCTGATGTTGGTGGTGTTGCCAAATGCACCTTTCAAACGTTCAACGACGACCACCTTTTACAACAGTTTGGTGATTGTTTTAATTTTTTAAAAAAAAAGGAAATTAAAAAATATTTAATTATTATTTAAGTATAATTGTTTCAAAATAAAAGAATTTTATAATTTTATTTCTCTTATAGAAATATTTTTGACATTTCATACATCAAAGTAAAAGTAGGTCTCATAAAGAAGAGATCCTTTTAAGGTGCTTTATAAGAAATTTTTTTAGTAACTTTTTTTTTTTTTGAGTAGCTTGAAAAATTATTTCAAACACTTTAAGTTGTTATTATTAAATAAAAAGTAAAATATATTTTTTCATAATGATATCAACTCCAAATAACCCTAAATATAGATAAATCTAATACATTCTAGGAAAAATTGAGAAAATAGACAGAATTAGGGGGCCTTATTGAAAAAGGACACATCCTGAAAAATTTTTATGCCATAGACACTTTCTTGACAAAAAGACTGAAATACCCTTATATAATCAATATTTTCCCAAAACGGCATTAGTTCCCTCTTCGAACGAAATTAAAGAAAGTCAGTAAACTAAACTAAGAACAAAGAAACCAGTCATAGATCGAATCACTTCACTGTCCGAAACAACCTTAATAGCTGATGCTGAGCAAATAATGTAAGAAAAATTTTCTTTAATCTCTCTCTAAATGGCATGAAAATTTCATTAGGTTGTAGTGTTTTCGTTATTGATCGTTTTGGTAAGTAACAACCACTTTATATAGCTTAAAAATGGGATATGTATGTGAACTAAGGTTAGAGATAGTGATGTTTGTGTGAAAATATGCTGGAAATAGAGACAGATCTGGTATCGCAGTCGAAGGATTAAGAAGACGAGATTTGTTGAGTGTCATCGAGTGTCGTCGAGTATCAAGCGTTTCCGTCGGATCTAATCTCGACATGTCGGATGGGAGTGTCGAGTGTCTAGGCATTGTGTCGAATCTCGGTTTGAGTGTCAAGAGTTCGAGTTTCGTCAAGCGTCGGATACGGGAAAACCGACGTGTAGATGTCTCGAACCATGAATGTCGAGTATCTTCGAGAGTCATTGGTCGAGCGTCGAGAGTCGTTTGTCGAGCGTTCGACTATCTGCATTGAGTGCCGAACTTGATGAGCATCGGATGCAAAGATAGTCGAGTTCGTGTGTCGACTCTTATTGTCGCGTGTCGAGTGTTGAGGATGTATGTCGAGTGTTGTCGAGCGTTTTGGCAGAACACTCGTTTTTGTGACTTTTGCAAGCAATTTCGTAATTATTTTTTGCCCAAGGAACTTATATGAAATGTCTCAATCATGCAGGAAATGGAAACTTTACGCATACTCATTGTATATAATGGTTCTTAGACTATGCAAGAGAACGGTGATTATTTGTACGCCGGTGGAACGGGGAAGCCATTGATAATTCGTAGGCGTGCTACCTATAATGAGTTGGTTGACTGTATTAGTACTAAAATGGGTTGGGATCTTCGTAAGCAAAGAATGAGTTTAGAGGTTTAATTTGCTAGTAAGGGTATTCTGCCAATGCCGATTCGTATTGAGACTGATGACGATGTTTATTTTTTTATACAAAATTGTTTAGAGGACCAACAATCATATACACCATTAGTTGTCAAACTTGAAGATAGGGAGAAGCAAAGACAGAGGTCAGGATCTGATGCAGTACGTAGGCGAGAAGGATCTTCTTATCCCTCTTTGTTTCGTTCAGCAAGTGGAAGCAACCAATTAAGTGAGTATACTCCTATTTGTGAACAACCACAACTGAATGATGATGTTGGCATTGAGTTTGAGCAGTGTTCAGGGCATGCAGGGCATGAGTTAGTTGAGGTTAGGGTGTTATTTGAAAATGAAGAAGGCGTGCCTCCGTCGATGCCATCGAGATTGGTACGTCATCTTGACAGCATTAGAGAGTTTGATAGTCTAAGTAATATTGATGATGTTAATTATGACGATGGTGGTAATGAAGATTACAAAGATAATGATAATGGTAGTGATGATGTTAGTGCGCATGTTGACGATGACAATGATGAATGCACTATTCGTATTAAGAATGATGTTGAGGGATTGGATGATTTTGTTGTTGATGGACACAATGTAGACGGTCCACATTTTGATAATGAGGGAGAACGGGAGATCTTGAATGATATGAACCAGGATGAGCCGTTTACCGTGCCTTCTCCAATTCACTCCCCACCTACCGTGCCTCCTCCAATTCACTCCACACCTACTCGTCCAGTATATGGACATCAGCAAGATCCAGTGTCGAATAATGAGCCGAGAGTGGATGAAAATCATAGACATGAAGAAGGTAATGTGGGCGCTGAGAATGACAGCTGTCGGGCTAACACATTCAAGTGGATGCCGCCTATTATGCATCCACCTTCCACAGATGGCGATGATGCCTCATCATTTGTAGTTGACGAGATTGAAGTTGGGGTTGGGCAGATGTTTAACAGCAAAACGGAGCTTCCTGAGAAGTTATCGATGTTGGCATTAAGATGAAACTTTCAATTCAAGGTGAGGAACTCCAACGCAACAAGGTTTGAGGTTGTCTGCCGGGCTGAATCTTGTAAATGGCGTTTACGTGCCATAAAGGTGGCCGACTTACATTTCTTCCAAGTTAAAAAGTATAAGAACCACCACACATGCTCCGGAGCTGGACTTCACCCAATTCACAAACAAGCAACTGCACATGTCATTGGCAAACATATTAAGAGCAAATTCGTTGACGCATCGAGAATATATTGTCCGAAGGATATTATGTCCGATGTTCAGGAGTCATTGGATGTTAATATCACGTACAACAAGGCATGGAGGGCAAAGGAGGTAGCTTTGTAAAAACTTCACTGATCTCATGAGGAACCATTCACACTACTCCCCCAGTACATGTATATGATTGAGAAAACAAACCCAGGGACCAAAACGTCATTAGAAACTGATGTCGAGAACCATTTTAGATACTTTTTTATGAATATGGGGGCCTCTATTGCTGGATTTGCATCATCAATTAGGCCCGTTATCGCAGTTGACGGTTATTTTTTGAAAGGAAAATATAGAGATACAATGTTTTTGGCTTCTTATATGGATGAAAATAAACAAATATACCCTTTGACATTTGGAATTGGGCATTCTGAAAATGATGACTCGTGGAACTGGTTCATGAGACAGTTGCGTGATCATGTGATACAAAATGTCCGAGATCTTGTCTTCATTTCTGACCGTCATCGTAGTATTGAATGCGCTGTTCTAGCAGTTTTTTCTCATGCACTGCATGGATTGTGCACTCATCATCTGAAGGGTAACTTGAAGACAACGTTCAAGGACAAGACTTTGTTGGAATTATACTACCGAGCTGCAAGGACATATCATTGTGCTGATTTCAACTATCATATGCGACAAATTGAATCGCATATACCGGCAGCAGCAACTTATCTTCGAGAGATTGGAGTCGAGAAATGGGCACGTTCACAATTTCATGGTCGACAGTATAACATAATGACAACAAATATAGCTGAGTCGATGAACAGATGTTTGTGAAACCATTGATTCCTCCCGGTGACATTGTTAGCTGATTATTTCTAGGCCAAGTTGCAGAAATGGTTCTATGAGCATCGACAGCTATTTGCTAACTCAAAATCACATCTCTCGCCCTGGGCAAACAAGTTGATAGAGGAGCGTTTAAAAGAGGGAGAGCGTATGAGGGTTAGTGGTATATCTCTTACTATGTACGAGGTTAGAGGCAACAACTGTGTTAGCATTGTTGACATGCATGCTTATACATGCACGTGCCGGGTGTTTGATCTTGACCAGCTTCCGTGTGCACATGTATTAGCTGTATGGAAACGTATGAATCTACTTACGTGCCACGATTATTGTGCCCATTGGTATACCACTGAAACATTAAGTGTTAGTAACATAAAAAATGATGCTGTAAAAATGAGGGTTGAGTACCAAATTATATGTGACCAAAGATTCTTGCTTAGAGTTGAATTGGTGAAGTTTGGTAAGTAGATTGTAGAAAAATTTGAAAAGGTGATTTCTTTGTAGAATCAAATTCAAGAAATAACCATAATGGTCGAGAAAGAGCCCCAGTCCTATAAGGGGTTCGATTCTTTCTAAATGGACACTGATCAGTGTGTCATGACTATGGCAATGGTTACCAGAGAGGAAGGAGAAGAAGAAGAGATGAACTTTAAACAACTGCTTGTCAAGAAATATAAGAAAACAAAATTACGAGGCGAGGCTAATCAGATAAGTAGCTAAATCCTTTTGAGGACACAACAGATGTTAACTCATAATGAAATGTGTTTAATGATTGTGTTTGTGAATATATGTGAAATATGTTGATGGAATGTGGATGGGGCCATGAATACATGGACCTTGATGTGAGAAATGATTTGATTAGGGTTTATAGCGATTTATGAAATGTGTGATTTTGCATACTTTGATGTGTATGTGAGTCATTTGTTGGTGTAAATTCTGTGAATGTGAGATATAAAAATGTGAATGTGCTCTCATGTATGTGAATTTGTTATGATATGGCTTGAATAACATTGCCAATGAAACAATGTGTGTATATGAAGAATGAAATACATGCCAAACGTTGTAGGATACTAATTCCTCATGTGAGATGGCATGACAAATGAATGTCTATGAAAAGCCATGTCTATTAGAGTGCCATGAATATGTATGAGTGGAAAATCAATGAGATCAGTTATACATAGACATAGTTGTGCAACAAATGATTGAAATACATCAAAGAGTGATGGAAGGGTTGGCACTAATAAAGAAGTCAATGAGGTTCTATGTGTGTAGAAATGATGCCAATGTGTGGATTGTGCACATCCATAAATGTATATAAGATATGGTCACTTATTGTATTTATGAATGTATATGTGATTAATAAGAAGCCTATGTAGAACCTCAATTATGAAAGTGAACTGCAATATTGTGATGTGCAAAGGCATGCATCACTGTGTAATGTATTATGAATTTGAAATTACATTTCAAGCCCATGAGAATATATTGAATGTCGAATGTGAAATGTGATACCGTTAAATGCTAGCATTATGGTGAATGAATTGTGATAAGTTGTGATTGGGTGAGAAACTTGACATAAAGCTTCATTTATGTGACTAAAATGTGAAATGTGATATGTGAGTGAAAGCTTAATATAGAGCTTCACTTATGTGACTGAATATGAAAACTGATATGTGAATGGCATGCCACAACTTATGATACTTAGCTCTCATAGCTTGAGGGGAGGTCTGGACGATGTGTTTCCGTACATGAGATTCGGTAGCGTGGACCCGGTGTCGCCCATATTATCAGACTAGTCTTGAGTTATTTCAAGTGCAGGCAACTCTGTGTACATTTACTGCTCCGTGTGACAGGAAGGAGTCCAGCAGGACTATGTGACTGTCACCTTCGGGTGATGGTGGATTCGTGCAATGTGAGAAATACTCACTACGATGATACCTTGCCTACGGATGCCGCCAATAGGTGGCTATGTGATATGAGCGCATATATGTGATCTGATTATGATATGATAAGTCCTACCTTGATTAGAGAGCATTGTTCCTAAGTATCTGTGATTGTACTATGGAAGCTTCCGAAATTATATGAAATGGATATCCATATAAACAATGTAGCTAGCTTGTGAAAACTCATGTGTGAATGATTTATGTGTTTATAGGAGCACATGAGGATGTGATAGACTTGTGAAAAGTTTATTTGTAAATGAGACATGTATATAATGGGTGTATGTATGGGTATATGTGATGAGCTTTAACATGAAAAAGCCATGTTTGATTATCCATAGACAACTATTTATGGAATTAGAAATGTGACTGGATAAGTGAGTAATTGGTCTAGGAAATTAGCCAATGATACAAGGGCGATGCAAGAGTGCATTCTTTAACCAACCTAATGAGGTCTAGGCAGAGAATTGGCGCCGCTGCGCCATACCTTTTGCACTGAAGTGCCACTTGCACTAACTCAAGTAAGAGAGAACAGAGAGTTGGCGCAGGCAGGCCTCTCCCTTGGTGTAGGAGCGCCGAACTGAAATTTGTAACAGATTGGAAGCCAGAAAGTTGGCACCGCCGCCAATTCCTTCGCGTAGGGGCGCGATCCTTGAACAGTGAAATTAGTTTTCTGACTTTCTTAGCAAGGCGCTGGTGGCTTGTATACCAAGAAATTAACAATAATCGGTGATTTATGGAATAAGCATTGAATAGCAGTCACATTCTGAAATGGTTATCACCATTAATTGTTTTATTTTGAGTGTATGCCAATTTTCATAATTCTAGCTGCTTACTAAGTTTCATACTCATTACTCTGTTGTGTACCTCAGGTAATTGATCAGTTAAAGATTATAGGAGGATTTCAGCATAGTGACGACTGTGTTCCCTTGGCAAGCCCTTATCCGCTGCAGTATTACTATATCGGATGCAGGGTGTGACATCTGGCTCCTATCAAAGATAAGCGAGCTTACGCTGAATAAATGTACTAAAAACAAGGTACGTGAGAGACGGTAGATGTTGATGTGCTTGCTAACTTCATCAACTGTCTGAGTCTTTCGACTGTTCCTCAGTTTCTCTTATGCTCTGCATTTTATTGGCAATTTTCTTTTTTTAATATGTGTTCTGTGCTTCTCCAAATCTTTTGACATAGTGTTTGTTTGTTCTCCGGATGCAGCATATTGTCATTTGCATTTTTGTCTTTCATTGTACAACCCATGTGAGAGTTCAGGGATTCTCTTATCTTTCTCATTCTCTAAAAAGTTTAAGACTACTGTAGCCCTAGATATGACTATCCATGCATTACAATAATGAAATTGTACTCTGATATAATCAGAACAGAAATCCACTAAAACTATCATTCTTTGCCCAACCAGTCCCCAGTAGACTGGGTTAAAATGAGAACTAAAGAAGTACCTATACCGTAGACTTGTGGGTTAAAATGACTGTAAACTCGTGAGATGCTTGCATACTTGAGTAATGCTTATGCCCCTCAAGAAAAGCAAGCAAAATCTCATATGAAACCATTGACAAAGAATCATTTATTCACAACATCTCTTTAATAAACTTTCATTTATTTTGAATTTCAATGTTTTCTTCCCCTCTGCTCTACATTTCAGACTAAATTATGTAATGATGAGAACAATCATTAGCAGCGGTAAATTTAGTCGTGAATGCAAATGGACAAAAACAAAGCACAAAGAGTTATATTATATGGTTGCAATAAAATCCAATGACACATTGAGAGTCTCAACCATGGAATTTAAGTAATCAGTTAAGGGCATACATTTAGAAACCGGATCTCTAAGGGATTTTCTAAGAATTCATGAGCAATTGAGTGGCTCTACAAGTTAATGCGGCATTCAATTTAAAAAATTCAGACTGAGACACCAGAAATTTGAGAACTAAAATAATAAAATAACAAAATAAATTAAAAAACTCTAAAATAAACATGCCTCACTGAGAATATTTAAAATTGGAAGTTCCCCAGGAAATTTACTGAGAGCCCTGTTTGTAACTGTGCTCATCAAAGTCTTCCAAAGTTTCAGTATCTGAGCCTCCACCATCTATATAGTCATGTCCAGTGGAGTCTACCATTATATATTTACAATAGATGGAAGGCAATCCAATCAATATTTCCAGTTACGGCAAGATACAAAAGTTTCTTTTTCTAAAATTAGATTAATAAAACCCAATTTTCTCATTTTCTAGGAAATTAAATTAGCCGAGAGCACACCAAAAAATATCTATTTTGCTCCCTTGCTGAATATTTTAGAAAACAAACAGAGAAACTAATCAGACCACTATAGTTGGATAATTAGTTTATAATACAAAATGGGGAAGCTCAGTATTGTTATTAAGAATGCAATACACGAAGTCTAATTTAAGCGTAATTTAATAAAAATTATTTCTATCAATATCATCCCAAATTACCAGAAATCAATTTAACCTTAAAATAATAAGTTCAAATGTCATAAAATCTTAAATGTTATACACAAACGGGAAGATTTTAACACATCAATAAGTATTCTTTCCTCTCAAAATATTTATTAGAATGTCATATGAATAAAAATAGTATTTTGATTAATAAATATAAGAAAGGGATCTTTTAGTATAAATTTTTTGAAACAAAACTAACAAACTTTCAGTCATTGATCTTCATAATTCAGTTGTTAAAATTTACAGTAAAAATTTTACACTTAATAATGAAAACTTGTCAATTATTTCAAGTATTTAATTGTTTGGATCAATAATTAGAAATTTGTGTCTAATTTTATGTAAATAAAAAATTGTGTTAAAAGATCATATATATTCTAATTATATATGTATTTATCGAAAGAATCTAAAATGACTAATGTTTTCACATGCCTCCCATCCTAATTAGCTTTATTTTTAAGCACAATACAAAACTTTACTTGAGAATCAACTGATCATTTAAATTTTTAATTTTTTTAATAGGAAACAATCACCAGACTGATAAGTTGAAACAATTGCATAGAAAATCATAATATGGCAGATTAAAACAACACCATAGCGTTTTTGTCGTCTAATTGTGGTTACGTAAACTAAACGAATCCTAGTATCTTTCTTGTTCTAAATCTAGTTAATTCTCATCTCTTTTAAAAGCAAATTGAAATGATTGGAAGTTATTGTGAAAGAATAACATATCCAATAGTCTAGCCAAAAAAAAGAAAATAAAGGAATAATACAAATTTAATAGTAGGGTGAGATTATTAGTACACACATACAAAATTTATTTTCACACATATCCTTCTAATCGTACTCTACTAATTAAATTTTTAGAAATTAGATTTCTTTTTGTTTTTTCGGTCTCAACTTAATAATTTCCATATTAATCATAACATCAACTTGATAGATTAAGATTTATTTTGAAATTTAATAAATTACTTCTTCATTAAAAATACCATTAGAAACAAAAGGCATCCACAATTTTATGTGAGAATTGACATACTTACATATAAAAAATTTTACAAAAAATACAGCTAATGAGGTCTCTAAAAAAAATAGATTTTAAGTTAAATTAAATTTGATCTACTTAATTAAGATAATTATATAAATTATTTATGAGAGTTTGAAGATTAGTCAATTAAAAATCAAATTGCTTCAATATGTTAATGATGGGTGTGTTTAGAAGGATAGGTATGTAAATAAATTTTGTGGGTGCAAATAACCCCACCCTTTATATTACATTAGCTAGGTTGTCGAAGTATTTTGTATAATAATTGGATTATACAAATAGCATTACTAAAAACAAATATCTCATTGACTTCTCCAACTATCTAAAAAATAATTTAATGTCTAAATCTTATTTATCTTCTACATATTGTTTTATTATTCATTGTAATATGTTTTTTTTTTTAATTCTTCTGTTTTGTTTACATTATGACATAATAGTTACTATTGCTACATAACAGTTTGTTTACACCTAAAATTAAATTATATTGCAAATTTTTAATTAAAATGTTGGAAAAATAATTATAGTTTTAAATAATTATTCTTCTGAAATATAAAATCCATTCGTTGTTAGTGAATTTATCATCTTTAAATCAAATTAAAATCTTTTAATATTTAATTTTAGCCTATTCTTGTCAAACCGAATAATCAACGGCATGTTTCATCAAATTCTAATATCACTATAACGATAACGATTCAACATAGTTGAAGAATCACTTATGTTTTGTGTAGAGAATAAACTTAATTTCCGTACCTACAGTAAACGGTTGATGAGATCGTTCCTTTACTATTCCTCTCAAAAATATATGTGAACTAAAGTGAAAACGACACTCCAATACGGTGAGATGAGGGAAGCAAAGTAAGTGCTGCAAATAAAGAAAAATTATAAATAAACAGCAGATCAAAATATAACCCAAGAAATCAGTGATTATTGATGGTCTTCTTCCCATTCTTTTTATTTTCTTAGATGTATAAAAGTAAATCGAAAAATGAGGAGTGCATAGCTTAAATAAGCAAAAGCTAGAGTTTATAGATCACAACCACAAATGTTAATTACCTAGAAACGCAAATCAGCTAGCTTGTAACTTCAAAGTCATTCTACAGTGCATCAGTTGTATCCATAAAAAAAAAAAAAAACTATTTATTTTATATAAAAATCGTAGACAGAAATATAAAAGTCGTAAATGATTAAATAAAAATCATAACACAACTTTTATATAATTTTTATTTATAACTTTTTTACTTGCAACTTTTATTTATTTATTTACGATTTTTATATAAAATAAACAGTTACTATATAAATACAACAACTGTATCTACGGGTATAATTTAGGTAACTATGTACATAACCTATATATTAAACTATATTAATTTTGTTTATTTTTATTTTTAACATGGACTTTATTTTTTTTTTAAGAAAACTTTTTAAGTACAAACTAAATACCATGATTCTTATCTTTATCTCGAAAGTCATCGAGTTGAAGCTCATGAAGCCCTTTATGTTGGGGAAGAACAAGAGAATCTACAAATGAAACAAAACTGCAAAAATAACGAAAAGATTTAATAAGAATTATATACTTATATAGATTATCATTTTATTGATCATAATAATAGGAAAATATTTTATTAATTTCAATATATACCTGCACAACGCATACATGATCTTGATAAGATATGAATGCATCCAGACAACAAAATGAAATATTTTGTTGGAAACATATTAGATATTATTAGCCATGATCACAATTATCTGATGAATTGGATGGTAAAGATGATTGGAAGATCGTGGTCAACATTCAAATTGGGTCCTGTATTGTGTGCTCAATATTGACATCATATGACCTTTGAGCGCGAGAAAATTAATCTTGCAGGCACCATAGAATTTCTAACAACTATGATGGGAAATAGTGGTCCACGTGTCATTGAAAAAATGAGATAAAAGAACAAATTGCAACGAAAAATTATTTAGCACATTATGTTTTGTAGACAAAAAAAGCTATGTAACCTAGCTACCATCTTTAATAAGGCGATATGAGATTCTTAACACTGTGATAAAATTACTATAAAATACTTCTTAAATTGACTATATAATATAACTAAGTGCATAACCTATATATTAACCATGTATTAACATTCTTCATTTTTATTTTTGACATGTATTCTAAATTTTTTTTAAAAAAAAAATTGTAGTACAAATTGAATTCTATGATTCTCATCTTTATCTTCAAAGCCATCAAATTGAAGTTGATAAAATTCTTTATGAAAACAATAAAGTTGATATATAGTAAAATTTATTGCTAGGGAAGAATAAGAGAATCTATAAATAAAACAAAACTGGAAATATGACCAAAAAAAAATCTAATATATATATATATATAGGAAAACCTTTTATTAATGTCAATATATACATGCACAATGTATATATAGATATTTTGTTGAAAACATGTTAGATATTATTAGCCATGATGATCAACATAATATGATAAATTGGACGGTGAGGATGACTGGAAGATCTTGGTCAACATTCATATTGGGTCCCATATCATGTGCCCAATATTGACACCATATGACTTTTGGGCAGGAGAAAATTAATTCTGGAGGAACCATAGAATTTCTAATAATTCTAACGAAAAATAATAGTCCATACGCTATTGAGAAAATGAAATAAAATAGAGGAATATAATGAAAAATCCAATATCGCACGTTATATTTTGAAGACAAAAGCTAGAGAGAGGCTGAGAGGATAAGAAATGAGGTGCTGAGGACTCTAGTGAGGTTGAAGGCCATCAAACCGAAGTTGATAAAAGTCTTGGTTGAAATAATGAAGTTGATGTATAGTGAAATTTAATGTTGGGGAAGAATAAGAAAATCAATAAACAAAACAAGAATGGAAATATAACAAAAAATTTAACACGAATATATATATATATATATATATATATATATATATCATGTTATTATATATCATAAGTATAGGAAAACCTTTTATAGTGACGGATCCAGGATTTTATGTGAGGAGTGGCCACTTGAATGTTATAATGTCTATAATTTTTTTATAATTTTTTTATAAACATTGATAGTATGATAGAATTTATGAAAGTATTAAAAAAAAATCAGTGCCTAGATGGGGTTGACATATTGAACTTTTCTTTTACACAGTCTAAATAATAAAATATATAAATTCAATAAAAACATTTTTATCAAAAGAGTTAGTTATTACCGTTCATTAAAAATTCTTCGAATTTATTTTTTTAAAATAATTAAGAAATTAAAAAATTTGGAAAAAAAATAGAAAGATATAATTTATACTATTTAAATAAAAAATATTAAATATTAAATATAATACTTGACAGTTTTTCTCTTTTTGCTTATAAGAGCAATAAAGCCTTGGTGTTTCCTACCAAAAAAATAATAATAATAATAAAACTAAAATACAAGAGAAACTCACATGTTTTGTAAGTTATAAAATATATATTTTTAATTATATTATATGATTTATGGAGTGACCCCTATGTCACGCTGGAGTGAAAGGAGAAGGCTGATAAAAGTTTGACAAGCTAATAATTTGAAAAAGATATAAAACGTAAGAAATTGAGTTCAATTTTTGAAGAGGCGTGTAATGGTAGCTAACTGAAATAAAGGGGCAAAACCCAAAATCAGAATTTTAGGAGGAGCCTGGACCGCCTGCATCCGTTCTGGGGTTTGCTTATGACCTTTTATTAATGACAACATATTAACATCATATGACTTTTAAGCTGGAGAAAATTAATCTTGGAGGGACCATAGAATTTCTAATAATTATGATGGGAAATAATGGTCCACACTCATTGAGAAATGAGATAAAAGAACAAATTATAATGAAAATTTCGATAGCACATCACGTTTTGTAGACAGACAGCTACAGAGAGGTTGAGAGGATAAGAAAGGAATGGAGAAGTGTTGAGAACCTTATCAGATTGAAAAGTCATTGAACTAAAGTTGATAAAGGCCTTTATCATAATAATGATGTTGATCTATAACGAAAAAATCTTAAAATCAGAAAATTAATGTTGGGGAAGAATAAGAAAATCTGCAAATAAAACAAAACTGGAAATATAATGAAAAAATCTAATAGGAAGAATGTATCATCCTACTGTAGATCATCAGAAAATTAAATAGCATAATAAGGAAGAAAACCCCAAACAGCAGCCAAATGAAACTGAGTAGAAATGCAAGAAGCTGACAAAATGGAATTGGAAACAGACAGGAAAGAAGTAATGAATTAGGCTGTGATCCCAGATCAAAGTCTATTATGGAAGACAATGGGGAGGACCAAAGCATTTAATTTCTGTCTCGTCCTTCAACCATCACAGCTCAACCACTAGTTTTACTCATTAAAAGTGGTAATTGACTGACATGCACTAACAAAATGACTAAATTGACCCTAATGATAGGGATATGATCATTACATTTAATTTTAAAACATGATAGCGATATATTATAAACTTTAAAACGACAATTTCAACAAAACAAATAATTCATATTGCTATTATTTTATTCTATTATCTATAATTAATCCAATTACCGCGAAACAAATCGTTAAATGGAAGACTATATGCACCTCCAAATACATTTTATGCACCTGAACAATTTTAGTAAGGAAGTGAAATAATTAAAGATTTGTAAAATAGCATACTCATGTTTACTTCAACAATTTTTTTAAGAACCTTAACAAGAATCGGATTCTCATTTTCAGCCAAATCATCAAACCAAGGCAAAGTCATAAGGCCAGTATCATCGGCTCCTTGTGCTGCTTCTTCCCACGTGAGAACGAATGAATTGATCATACAGGCAACTGTTTTTACCACAAGTATCAACAACTATAATTTCTTGATCTTCCGATTAGAACTTGTTGGAGATGTGAGTGGACTGCGAGCAAGACTCGATTTCAACGAAGACGCAATTGAAAATATGACACAAACAATTAGAAACTAAGAATTCTATGATTATTGATAAATGTACGTGAAACTTCATTTCACACTTAAAAAGTACATAAAACAAGACAGAACCAAACATAAAAATTATGTTAAAACTTAGAGATAAACAGAGAATCTTAAATACCAAACACACATTCAAAAATTAACTGCCTTATTTGAAGTGAAAGGTGAAGGATAGGATGATTAACCATAACAACTGCAATGCAACCTAATTGAATAAACAGGTAATGCTGTTGGAATAGAAAAGAGTAAAAAGGGCTTCCTTTGCAGCACAATTCCGAGTGAAAACGGGGTTTATTTGAGAGGAAGCTTGCAAAATTGTATATAAATGGTGAAAGTTGAATCTTCTGAATAAGTAATGTTTCCAGGAAGACAGTTGTAAATTTGGATTAGGCATCGGCTATGATACCGAGTTGAGAGAGAGTGTTGCAGTCAGATTTTTAGTAGCTGGATTTCCCAGGAATCACATACAATGAATAATTTGTACTGTGTAAACAAAGAAAGCAGAGTAATTCATCTTATTAAATACCGACTGTCACTAACTAAAACCTTACAAACTTAACTAAAAACTGGCTTCTTCAGATTTCTCATTATCTTCTTCTTTCGTGATCAGCAAAGTACCGATAGTAATTATTCTCAAGACCTGTAGAAATATTTTTCACCCATTTACATACATGATAAAAAAGCTCCATCACTTCTATTCATCTCCCAAAGTAATTATGCCTTACCTTGGATTAAAAATTTGATAAAGCAAACAAAGACCACTAAGAAATTAAGGCCTTCGAAATAGGAGTCTTAAGAAACTCAAAAGTTTAAACAAAGCCAAACCTAAATCCAATTGCAGACATAAAAGCTAAACTAAAAAACAAACAATTCACAATAAAAATAAAATATATAGTAAGGAAGAAGCACTTGCTGGCCTGGGCAGTCCAACCATGTTCGCCCAGGTAGGGCATAGTTGACAATGAGTTATAGAACCGTCTATGTTGTCCACAGCAGCCAATGCATCTTCGTTCTGATGAGCTCATGCATGACATACATGAGTTCTAGAATTCTGCTGAGCTCATGCATGACATACATGGCTTCCAGAATCCCTCCCATGTGAATGCATTGTTAGTCAAATTAGTTAGGCACCTCCAATTTTGAAAGTCAAAGGAAGTGGCCAAATTTGATTTGAATTTGTATGCAGAATTTTTCCTATAAATATGGGACGAATTCTGCCTTGTATAAGCATCACAGAGATTCCAGAGAGAGTCCAGAGTCTAAACCAGAGAGTTTAGGATTGAGAGAGAGCCAGGAGAGCTCCAGAATTATTTAGGGGAGTTTTTGTGTAATTCTTGTATATTAATTTTCTCTGTTAATACAAGTTAATTTTCTCCCAAATTCTGTTCTGAGTTCTTATTACATCCCAACAAGTGGTATCAGAGCCTCGTTGAGCTCCTGGAACGTCAGAACAGAGAGAAAAAATTCAGAGAAAATTTGTCCCCTGTTTCTGGAAAATTTCGATTTTTCGGAAAGTCATCGAATTTCGAATTTGAAGTGTCCAGTGTGTTCGTGACGACGTCCTGATCATTCTGCAATTTTCCGGCGACCGATCCGACGTCTAGAGAAGCCGCACGCGCCGCACGCGCCTCCGACCTTGTCTGCGAGTGGGCGTCACTCGCCCCACGCGCTGCACGCGCCATTCCAAGGAAGAAGACTACCACGTCAGCGCCACGTCACCAGCCACGTCAGCGTACTTTTCGCCACGTCAGCAGTCCACGTCACCAGGTCGCCACGTCAGCGTGCCACGTCATCGTGCCACATGTCGACACGTCATAGCCACGTCAGCACAGTGGTCCCCACCTGCCACGTCGAAAAATTTCAATTTGGCCCCTGTATTTTCGGGTAATTATATTTTGACCCCTGAGTTTATAAAATTTACATTTCAGTCCCTCAGAAATATCAATTTGGCCCCTGTAGTTCTGGTAAATGACATTGTGCCCCCTTTAGTTTCTGAAATTTCAGTTTAGCCCTTAAGAAATTTCAGTTTAGTCCTTAAAGTTTCCAAGCTTAGTATTTATTGTATAAAAAGAATTTTTGAGCCCCGGAAGAGGCTATTCCACCTAATTTGACCGTTCCGGACGTAACGGTGGGCTCGGATTTTTGAAATTCAATTTCTATTTTAGTGAATTAATTATTCTAAAATGGAAGAATCATCCGGAGCCATGATAAAATTGACTGCTACCAATTACACACTATGGAGACCCAGGATGGAGGATCTCCTTAGTTGTAAGGATCTATATGACCTATAGAATTTGAAGGGCAGAGACCTGAGACAGAAAAAGAGGCAGAGTGGAAGAAAATTAACAGAAAATGCATCGGTCAGATCAGACAATGGATCGATCATAGTGTCTTCCACCATGTAGCCAAAGAAACAGATGCATATACTCTATGGAAAAAATTAGAGAGTATGTATCAAGCCAAGTCAGCACGAAACAAAGCCATCCTGATGAGACGGCTTGTGAACTTGAAGTTGCGGAGCGGAACTCCTGTAGCAGAACATACAAGTGAGTTCCAGAACTTGGTGACTCAGTTGACAGCAGTCGAGTTACAGCTTGGAGACGAAGAACAAGCACTTCTACTTCTCAGTTCCCTTCCAGATTCATGGGAGACGTTAGTGGTCTCCATCAGTAATTCAGCACCCGAAGGCAGACTTACCCTATCAATGGTTAAGGATGCCTTAATGAACGAGGAGGCAAGAAGAAAAGATGCAGGCGCCAGTCAAGATGAAGCCTACATCACAGAAAATCGAGGAAGACAGTCTCGAGGTGAAGACTGGAGAAGAGGTAGAAGCAAAAGCAGAGGCAGATCAAGGGGCAGGTCATCAGATGGGCGGAGACCCACATACAAGTGCTACAACTGTGGCAAAGAGGGACATTTGAAGAGAAATTGTCGCAGTCTTCGGAAGCAGAACCAGGAGAGTTCACAGGCACAAAGCAACGAAGAACCACGAGTTACAGTGGTAGAAGATGTAACCATCTGTGCAGAAGAGACGTGCTTTCACACAGCAGATCAAGGAGTAGAATGGGTCATTGACACAGCAGCTTCCTGCCACGTCACTCCTTGCAGAGAAATCTTCACCACGTACAAAGCAGGAGACTTTGGGATAGTGAAGATGGGAAACAACAGCACCGCCAAAATCATGGGAATTGGTGATATTCAATTCCAAACGAACGTCGGATGCAAAAATAACTTTGAAGGACGTTCGTCATGTGCCAGATCTTCGACTCAACTTGCTCTCGGTAAAAGCCTTTGATCAGCAAGGTTATGAGAGCTGCTTCACCAACGGTACATGGAAGATGTTGAAAGGGGTCATGGTGGTTGCTCGAGGTAAATTATGTGACAATCTTTACAGGACTCATGTAAAGATAAACGGAGAGAGCCTTCATGTAGCAGAGCACATGGTACCTCTAGATTTGTGGCATAAAAGGCTCGGTCACATGGGTGAAAAGGGTTTATCAACCCTTCAGAAAAGAAGCTGATCACTGTTTCCAAGGATGCAGCGTCTCATCCTTGCGACTATTGTTTGTATGGAAAACAACGGAGGGTGTCATTCAGCTCCTCATCAGTGAAGAAATCAAAGCTGTTGGAGCTAGTACACAGTGATGTATGCGGACCTCTTGAAGTCGAGTCCTTAGGCGGTAAAAGGTATTTCTTGACCTTTATTGATGATGCATCTCGAAAAGTGTGGGTTTATTTCCTCAGGACGAAGGATGAAGTTCTAGAGAAGTTCAAGGAGTTTCACGCCATGGTAGAACGTGAAACGGGTAAGAAATTAAAATGCCTTCGATCAGATAACGGAGGCGAGTATACCTCCAGAGAGTTCAATGCCTACTGTCGAAGATATGGCATTCGACATGAAAGAACAGTCCCACGCACACCACAACACAATGGAGTGGCGAGAGGATGAATCGAACCATCATGGAACGAGTCAGAAGCATGCTCAGATTGGCTAAGTTACCCAAGCCATTCTGGGGGGAGGCAGTTCGCACCGCCTGTTACTTAATCAACAGAGCACCATCGGCACCACTGAACTTCGAGATTCCAGAAAAGGTATGGTCTAACAAAAAGCCCTCCTATAATCATTTGAAAGTGTTTGGTTGTTTAGCCTTCGTACATGTATCCAAGGAGCTTAGACAGAAGCTCGATGCAAGAACTGTTCCATGTATCTTCATCGGTTATGGAGATGAAGAATTCGGATACAGATTATGGGATCCCAAAGAAAAGAAAGTCATCCGGAGCAGAGATGTCGTATTTCACGAAGACCAAACATATGAAGACGCTGAAAAGACAACAATATCAACAAATCCCACTAGCAGTGCCCCAGATATTGTTGCAGACTCAACATCAAATGCCACAAGAAATGATGAAGTACCAGAAGAAGTTCCAGAAGCAGATCAGGAGGAAGAAAATGAAGAGATTGCTGAGCCGGGGGAGCCACAATCACCCATAGAAGCTGCTATACCTCCTGGAAATGAAGAACCTCAGCTACGACGATCTGAGCGAGGTCGGATTCCGTCGAGGAGATATCCGAAATCAGAGTACACACTGCTTACTGATGAGGGGGAGCCAGAAAGCTTTCATGAAGCTTTATCTCATCCAGACAAAGAACGATGGCTGCATGCAATGCAAGATGAGATGAATTCTCTAGAGAAGAACAAAACTTATGAACTGGTCGAACTCCCAGACGGAAAGAAGGCACTGAAGAACAAGTGGGTATTCAAGCTCAAGAAAGATGGAACAGGAAAGGTGATAAAGCACAAAGCCCGATTGGTGGTAAAAGGATTCCTTCAGAAGAAAGGAATTGACTTTGATGAAATATTCTCACCGGTGGTAAAAATGTCCTCAATCCGCGTCATCCTCGGATTGACAGCAAGTCTTGATTTGGAGCTTGAACAGATAGATGTGAAGACAGCATTTCTTCATGGAGACTTGCATGAAGAAATCTACATGGAGCAGCCAGAAGGGTTCGAGGTTCCAGAAAAAGAACACCTCGTGTGCAAGCTCAAAAAGAGTTTGTATGGCCTCAAACAAGCACCAAGGCAATGGTACAAGAAGTTTGACTCCTTCATGGTGAGTCATGGGTACAAAAGAACCGCTGCAGACCAATGCGTCTACTTTCAGAAACTTCCAGGTGGAGACTTTGTTGCATTAATGTTATATGTGGACGACATGTTGATCGTCGGAAAAGATGCAACAAGAATAAAGCAGCTGAAGAATGAACTATCAAAAACCTTCGATATGAAGGACTTGGGACCAGCTCAGCAAATCTTGGGGATGCACATTCGTCGAGACAGGAAACAAAAGAAATTATGGCTGTCTCAAGAAAAATATGTTGAACGTGTGATCCAAAGGTTCAACATGGATAGTGCTAAGCCAGTTAGTGTACCACTGGCTAATCACTTCAAGCTGAGCAAGAGATCATGTCCCTCATCCAAGAAAGAGATAGAGGACATGGCGTCGGTACCCTATTCTTCTGCTGTAGGAAGTTTGATGTATGCCATGGTGTGTACAAGGCCAGATATTGCTCATGCTGTAGGAGTCGTGAGCAGATTTCTTTCCAATCCAGGGAAAGAACATTGGGAGGCAGTCAAGTGGATTCTCAGATACCTTAAAGGTACTTCGAAGATATGCTTGTGTTACGGGGGAGCTGATCCAATCTTGGAAGGCTATAAGATTCAGATATGGCCGGAGAACCTGACAGTAGGAAAAATCTACATCAGGTGTTGTTTACACTTTTGCAGGGGGAGCTGTATCATGGCAGTCAAGACTACAGAAGTGTGTTGCGCTATCCACGACAGAGGCAGAATACATTGCCGCAGCGGAAGCTGGAAAAGAAATGTTGTGGCTGAAGCGGTTTCTCAAGAACTTGGGATTGAGCAAAAGGAGTACAAAGTACACTGTGACAGTCAAAGTGCTCTGGATTTGAGCAAGAATTCAGTGTACCATTCTCGAACGAAGCATATCGACATCCGCTATCATTGGATATGAGAGGTGATGGACAAGCAACTGTTGAAACTAGTGAAGATCCATACTAAAGAGAATCCAGCCGACATGTTAACAAAAGTGGTCACCAGAGACAAGCTAGAACTATACAGAGACATAGTTGGATTAGAAGCTGTCTAATTACTTTTGTTGTTACTCCCTTTCACATGGGATGGAGGGGGAGAATTGATGAGCTCATGCTTGACATGCATGAGTTCTAGAATTCTGCTGAGCTCATGCATGACATGCATGGCTTCCAGAATCCCTCCCATGTGAATGCATTGTTAGTCAAATTAGTTAGGCACCTCCAATTTTGAAAGTCAAAGGAAGTGGCCAAATTTGATTTGAATTTGTATGCAGAATTTTCCCTATAAATATGGGACGAATTCTGCCTTGTATAAGCATCACAGAGATTCCAGAGAGAGTCCAGAGTCTAAACCAGAGAGTTTAGGATTGAGAGAGAGCCAGGAGAGCTCCAGAATTATTTAGGGGAGTTTTTGTGTAATTCTTGTATATTAATTTTCTCTGTTAATACAAGTTAATTTTCTCCCAAATTCTGTTCTGAGTTCTTATTACATCCCAACACGTTCTCCAGAAAACTGACGAAGCCGAAAGAGTGATATATCTGAATAGCCTAATCTAATGGTGTCTTTACATCTTTGATGTAACCTAAGGGTATGAATGCAGCGTGTTCTTTTTCACTTGAAAATTCGCCATTCCACAGCCTCCTCTACTCTTCTTCTTCTTCTTGTAGGAATAGCATCAACAGTCTACTCTGGTTCTTGAGCACCTACGTTGGGCCAAACAACACATCCTGAAGGCTAAAACGGACACTGACGGGACTAAAAAATAATTAAGAAGACATAGAGGACCAAACAAAAAATTAGAAGTCAAAATCCCTAAATGATAATGAAGTTAAAAACTTAAAACTACTGAAACAAACAAAATTAATACAATAACCCATTAGAGTATTTGTAGCTGATGCACAGAGGTTACGAATGGCACCATTATAGTTAATTATGCACGATTATGGTTTTTTTTTTTTTTGGAGGACTATTCTAAAGAAACTGAAAGGACTGAAATGATATAAGTGTTTTGGGTTCATTGTGAACTGAAAAAATAATTCAGTGCAAGTCTATGAATCAAAAAGGCTTGAAACAATTTAAAATTCAAATAAGGCAGAAAGTTTATAAATTGAAATGGGAAGAGCACTTGTTCTCTGAAGAAAAATCAGGCGGTGTGGAAACAAATACTGTCGGTGAGGGAGCTTACTAGAATACAAAACAGAATAATGAAGATGAAAACAAAACGTCTTCTCACCATCTGACTTCAACTGTAGGAACATGCGCTACAACCTCCCACCCACTTCATTCCGGATGGTGCAAAGAAGGCTGACCTTCATTTGAACTCTGGACATTCTATGACATAGGGCACGGCATGATGAAGTGAAATTAGGAACTATAGAAAAATGCTACCCTTTCATATTAGTTGATACTCCAGATTAACTTGTTCACAAATGTGAAGTATTAAAAATAATAGAAAAATTCTCTACTTACCGTTCTTTTATGCAATTATCGTATAGTTATATTAAGATCACCCTACCAAAAACTTTTGTCTTCTACGCTCTTCACGGTTTTGACTTACGGTTTTAACATTGATGTGCGTCAGGCTCCTTCACAGAAAATTTCCATCCTCGCGCACCCTCTCCCTATCAATACCTCCAATGATGGGAAATTGAAGGTGCAATTCGCTGAGCAGAAACTTGTGACATTTCCTAGCCCAACAAGTGATAACTCCTCCAAACAATCTCATCCTCAGATACATCTCCCCAATCCGCTCTATATTATTTCTGTCGGCCCTTTGCATCCTTCAATCCTCATTCCTTTGAGTTGCTCTAGACTTTTGGCAGTTGAAGATGTTACCAAGTTTGACATTCCTTTGCAATAATATACCTCCAAAGTTGTTAGATTTTGGAAAGATGCTGAGGCTAGCACTAGACTAATCAAACTCTCACAATCTTCTACATGAAGAGTTTCAAGATTTTGAGCAATTCAGTTTAGCTTAGAATCTTTTTACCACATGTACTTCATTTCAGAAAGACTCCCCAAAAAAAAGTGCCAATTCACAACATGTTTCTGAACCTCTTCATATGTGAAAAACTCTTTGTATGAACCTTACACAATGTCAGATTTTCTACACTGCAAAATTTACAAGTAACCCATGCGGATGAACAGCGGATTCATCATCTTTAAGGCCAGTTAAAGAGATGTCCTGGAAACAGGCCTTGCCATATCATCATAATCTGCTGACCACTTAATCTCAATGTCTTCCAATTGGGCATGACCTGTACGCAAATCGTATAGAAAATAAAATAAATTGGAGAAGATGTTTCCTCAAACTATTTGATAGCAAAGAACTGTTATTTTGATTTCAAACCTCGGCCATTTTCTTTCTGAATCAGCTGCATTTCCTCTTCTTATCAGCAAAAGCTTTACACTCTGGAAATAGCATTCAATCCGTCATCCAACATGGATAGCTGACAAAAATACAAAAATAAATAAAAAGGAAGAAAGAACTTACTGGGTTGAGCTTTACTGCTCCATCCTTGATTTGTTCAGGGAGGACATAGTTAACAGTAACGAAAAGTGACCAACGCCTCAAATGGCTTGACAACAATCGATCAAGCCCTTATTATATATGGTTGTCCTTTGGAAGGACGTAAATGAAAACAGTGAAAACAGATGCGACAAAGCTGATAAGGACTAAAATTAAAATTCAGGAAGTCGAGCACATAAACCATTAATTATAAAGAATTAGTATGGACATCTTCTACCAATCTGTCCAAGTCAATAACAACAGAAACACAAAAGCTGAAAAGAAGATGAATCAATATTGCTTAAAAAAGTACTTTCAAATGTTTATTTCAAACCATTAACCAACATCGTCATTTAAGGAATTAAAGTTGAGTTCAAGTAGAATTAGGATTACCATGAGTACTATATAAGTGGAGTATTTTTTCTTATTTGTTTTAAGAGTGTGTGGAATTCAAAGAATAAAGAAATAAAAGAGTGAGTTTTTTCAAATTCTTGTGTATTAATTTTCAACAAAGTGTTATCAGAGCCAGAGGTGGAGGAAGAAGGAAGCACA
>SNVD02002900.1:0-10154 GCA_013180625.2 Boswellia sacra | reverse complement strand
GATCAACACTGGAATGAGGGAGAACGTGGTTGGAGGCTTCAGCTCTGGAATCTTTCATCTCTTGGAGTTCTTGAAGGAGAAAGGAAGCTTGGAAAGAGGAAGAACTACAATCCAAAGAGAATTACATCAAATTTGCTAAGTTTTTACCTTCCCTTTCATTTTCTGGAATGTCTCCATGTTGTATTGTATTTACCACGTTCTTAAACATGTGGAACTGAATTTGAATTGGTTGAGGGTGATTTCAAAGCCCCTGATATGGTTTTTGTAAGTTGATTGTGTAAGGAATTGTTATCCATTTTCTCTAATTGAAGTTGCTGTATTATTCCATATCTAATGCTTACGACTGGCTTGTGATTGTATTTGGTTATGGCCAACTGAATATAATCTAGTTGTTGTCTATGCTAGAGTAGAAATCTTGATCCGTTAATTGTCTTGAATTTCTAATCCTTAGTCAGCAAAAATTGTGATCAGAGATTACAAGGGACGAATTACAACCTAAAGGTTAAAATAATGGCTGGTGGTGTGTATTGCTTAGATCAACCCTATCTTTCTTATCGTTGTCTCTTTCTTATTGTAATGCATCCATTGAATTAAATTTTGAGAGCTTGTTCTAGGTTGTTTAATGGATAGAGATTAAATAAAGAGCCTGTTTTATTTAACAACAAAGTAAGGAAAGATTGGGATAACAGAGCTTGTTGTTATATACGGTTGATAATTTCAATGGTGTAATTGGATGACAATTCTATGATTAATTAGCAAATCCATATCTTGTGGCAGAGAAGGATCCCTTAACCAGGTTTCTCTCATTGAGTTTTCACTCAAATTAACTCTCTGTTTTGTTATTCTTTACTTGCATTAATATTTCATCTAGTTAATCAATCAACAAAACCCCCCTCATTTAGTTTATTGTTGCTTTCGAATAACAAATTCAATTAGAATCAATCCTCGTGGGAACGATATCTTACTCATCACTTTATTAGTTGTGCGACTAGTATACTTGCTAGTTTCGAACGCATCAAGTTTTTGGCGCCGTTGCCGGGGATTGATTTTCTAATCGATTTGTTATTTTGTTTTCATTGTTGATTCATATTTTCTTTGTTTTTCTTTTCTGATTGTTTGTGTTTAGACAACATGGCAGTAAACTTCTATCATTTCAGTAGCGGATTTGAGCCACAAGTACCATGGAGAGTAAATGAGGTAAGCACTCCGAACATTGAACAAATACTTTCTGAGCTAACCTCTCTTGTGGAAAACATGGCTGTAGGAGATATGCAAAAATCTTTTGAATGTGGGATATATTCTACGATGGAGCATCAAATCGACATGTATCCAACTTTACAAGAAGAATATATGGAACAAGCCAATGCCATGGGTGGATTTCCAGGACAAACGAGGCAATGGTATGATCCTATCTCTAGCACTTACAATGCTAGATGGGAAGATCAACATAATTTCAGTTACTGGAATCATCAACCAATCACTCCAAATGTGATACCAAATCGGCCACAAAGTTTCAATCAAACTAGAGTGCAGCAACCATTTCAAATGCAACCACCACCAATGCCGCATCCAGCACCGCAACCAGCTTCGCAAAACTCAGGTATGTCTCTCGAAGATATTGTTAATGCACTTGCCACTAACACAATGCAATTCCAGCAGGAAACTGAGATGTGTATAAGAGACAGGCCACTAACACAATGCAATTCCAGCAGGAAACTGGGGCAAGTATCCAAAACCTGGTAAATCAAATGGAACAACTGGCTACTAGCATGAGCAAATTCGAGGGCCAAGGCTCAGAAGATTTATCTTGTCAAACGGTGATCAATCCAAGAGAGACTGCTAGTGCAATAACTTCACGAAATGGAGAGCAATTAGATGTCTTGCCAAGGAAATCACAAACTGATGAAGGAGATGACACCACTTCCATCATGAACAAAACATTGACTTCTCAGGTAAATCCGATAACTCCCATTCCTTCATATGTTACTCCTCCATTTTTTCCTAGTAGATTTGCAAAATCGAAGAAGGAGGAACAAGAACAGAAAATCTTGGAAACTTCTCCCAAAATTGAGGTAAATATACCACTTCTGGATGCTATCGAGCAATTACCTTGTTATACAAAATGTCTCAAGGAGTTATGCACCAGCAAGAGGAAGTTAAAAGTAAATGAGAAAGTAAGTGTGGGGGAAAATGTTTCAGCTGTTTTACAAGGAAAAATTCCTCCGAAATACAAAGATTCAGGTACGTTCATCATTCCATGCACCATTGGTAATACCAAGTTTGAAAGAGCTATGTTAGATTTAGGAGCATCTATTAATGTCATACCATATTCTATTTATGCTTCTTTAAATCTTGGACCTTTTGCGAAAACTGGTATTACCATTCAGTTTGCTGATCATTTTAATGCATATCCCAAAAGAGTTGTGGAAGATGTGCTTGTGCAGGGGAATCAATTGGTTTTCCCAGCAAACTTCTATGTCCTTGAAATAGAGGATGAGACATCTCCTAATCCAACTCCGATTCTTTTAGGGAGACCATTCTCGAAAACTGTTAGAATCAAGATTGATGTTAATGATGGCACTCTCATCATAGAGTTTGATGGCAAGGTGATATGTTTCAATATTTTTGAGGCAATGAGGTACTCTAGTGACTTATATTTTGTTTTTGCAGTTGACGTTGTTGATTCTCTGCTACAACAATGTTTTGAGTTAACTCGCAAGAATGGATTGGATATAGCTATTAATGAGCACATAGGGACAGAACATTCTAAGGAGTCAGAAATTTTGATACAAGTGTCCAAAGAAATGGAGGAAGTTGTGCAAGCTTAGATGAGACCATAGCAATAACCGCACATAGGTATGATGTTTTGTACATTCAATTTTCTTTATCTAATGGGAAAATTCTTTCTTCTGTGATGACAGCCCTTGCCTTGGAGCTTAAGCTTCTTCCAGATCATTTGAGGCATGGATTATTGAGTGAGAATGATCCTTTGCCAATTATAATAGAAATGGGCCTTGCACGAATACAAGAAGAGAAACTCGTCCAAATACTTACAGACCACAAAATAGCTATTGGGTGGACGATTGCTAACATCCAAGGCCCAGACATATGCATGCACCAATTCTTGTTGGAAAAAGGATCCAAGCCCACTAGAGAAGCACAACAAAAACTGGACCCTCCCATGATGGAACCAACGTCGGGCTGAGGACGTTAAACCAAGCGCTTATTGGGAGGCAACCCAATGTTTTTGAAAAATAAAAAAAAAAAAAGAAGAAAAGAAAAATAAAATGAGTAATAATGATCGATTTTTGTGTCTCAAGGAGATTCCTTTCGTAGGCCATCAAATTGATCAGGTTTTATCTCTCTTTGCCATCTGTCTCATTTGTTTTTATATTTTTTACTTGTTTTTGAATTTTGTTTGCTATTGTGTTGTTATCTCTTTTATGTGTCTTTAGTTTCGTTTTTGCTCTTTTCTTTTCCTTTCTTTTGTTTAATTTGATTACTTTGTGCTTTGAGCTCATTTGTGCAGCAGCTTGTGGAAACATCCAAACGGAAGTTGAACTCATTCGCCAAAGGTTTGAAACGTGCATATCTTGGAGAAAAACAAACTCGATCGCATTATCGGTAATATCTCTTCTTTTCTCCTCTTCAATGGATGCCGATATCTTTTTTTCGAACCTTCGTAAATATTTTCCTTCACTTCCTCAAAATGCTGTGTTTAAAATTTATAAAGTACGGATGACTAGACTTTGGGCATTGATGCTCCTAAATGTGCCTGCTGATATCCGATGGCTTATCGAAGCCAAGGTGAGATTGTCCGGTGAGCCGGACATGAATCTCGCAAAATACATGCCTGGTCTAGGAAAGAGCTACTACGCCAAGAGGCGAAGAGCGAAAAGGTTACAAGTATGTTATAAAATGTGCTAGATGGAATTGTAACCAGACTTGTCGTTCATTAGGTTTTGCATCCAGGAATAGAGAAGATAAACTTTCATTTATTAAGAATGGTTTGAGTAATGAGTCGCTGGATAATGTTTTGTTAACTCTCGAGTCACATACTTGTGGACTTGTTCATCGTGAATTGCTTAATCTATGGACACAATTTCGTGATGAATTGCAGTGTTATAGTCTAGGGAAGCTGACTAAAAACGACCCTGTTTGCAAGTTTATAAGAAAACTGGATGGGAAGCAAATCCCCGACTCATAGAAGGCGTTTCAGCCGTTACTGGACGTAAAACCAGAGAAGATGTGAGCCACAATCACAACTACTTGTATATTTGAATATGTGTTGTTGTTGAAGAATTTTTTTTCTTGTTTCGTTTGATCTGATTATCAATGTTGTTTTTTGTGTTGTTGTTGTTTGTTGATTTTGTTTGTTTTAATTTCAAGTTTTCGTTTTGACAAACCATATGACTACCCTATGGCATAAGTACACGTGGGAGACAAGTGTGGAGGTTTTGTCAACCTCCACCGAAAGTGTATATCTATTTTTTATGCTTTACGTGGGAGACAAGTGTGGGGGTTTTGTCAACCCCCGCCGAAAGTGTATCTCTATTTTCCATGCTTCACGTGGGAGACAAGTGTGTTAGGTTTTGTCAAACCTCGCCGAAAGCATATCTCATTTTTTCAAATCTTGGGGCGATAAATCTGCATCGAGCAACCCCCACCGAAAGTATGTCCCTATGTGTCAAAATTTGAGAATTTTATGGGTGTAAATATACATTCTGCATATTTTCATATGTCATTCCATAACCTGTCTTGCAATTGAAAAGCATAATATCTAACGCACATCATTATCTTGCACAAGTTTAGAGCACTTTTAGAAATGGAGAAAACACCAATTCGGCGATTCCAAAATATATGCGTATTTTGTGGATCGCAATTTGGTAAAGATGGAGAGTTTACAACAGCAGCTCTTGATCTTTGTAGGACATTAGCTGCGAGGGGTATTCATTTGATTTATGGAGGGGGTAGTCTTGGGTTAATGGGGTGTGTGTCGACAGCTGCATCCCTAGGAGGGAGTAAAGTTCTCGGCATTACCCTAAACCATTAGCTGTACGAGATATCGTAGGCAATACAATCGGGGAAGAGTTACAGGTCTCTAGCATGCATGAGCGTATTGCACATATAGTCATTAAATCTGATGCATTTATAGCTTTGCCTGGTGGTTATGGTACATTAGAGGAGATATTTCAAATCACCTCTTGGGCACAGCTAAACATCCATCGAAAAACCATTGGTTTGTTAAATGTTAATAATTTTTTTGATGGTTTGTTGTCCTTTCTTGATCAAGCTGTAGAAAAAAATTTCATCTCACCGTCAGCAAGGCAAATGCTGGTTACAGCTTCAACTGCAGGAGAGTTAATTGACAAACTACAAGAATTCGTCTATTCACCTGATCCAAGAATGGCTCGGATAAATTGGTTTGGAGAAGGCAACAAAAGGCGTCAACTGGATTTAACCCTCCATCTGTAATCTCTATTTGCTGGTTTGCTTCGTTTTTGTTTGCTTTCTTTTTAGTGTGTTTATTTGAGATTTTTCATGTCGTTTCTTTTGAGCTTTTCAGGTTATTTCTTTCGTCCCAGGTAATATTTTCTAATCTCGGTTTTTAGAGTGGTGGCTTAAAAAGTTCAAGTTCTCTTGAAACGCATTCTGGATCTCTTCAATCCATAATGGCTGAATAAGGAGGCTAATTTCTAAACTTTTTAGACCCATTCTAACTAACTTGTTTTTGTTTGCTGACTTGTTGAACTTTGTTATTTTATGAGTGAGTTTAGTTTTGCGTAATTTAGAGTTGTTATGTGTTTTTATCTTTATCAGTTTCGATTCAAAAAAACAATTGTGGAAAAAACCTGAGAATGGCAGAATATGGGGTTTTCTTAACTCTTGAAACGCATTCTCTCTCAATAAATCTGTAGTTTGATAATTTCATGTTGTTTGAAGTGTCTTGTTTCTTGTTTTGTTCTTTCATAATAAAGGTATATAGGCTGGAAACCTTAAGTCTGCGGGCTACTGGTCCTAAGGATTGTTGAAATATACAATCTTGACTCAGGTGTAACAACGCCACGTACCTCTTTCTTGCATTTTGTGGGTCGATGATAAGATAATGATTGAATTAAGAATAAGTCTTGGAAAATGATAAATGATGCATGGATCCGTGTGCTTGAAATGTTTATTGGTTTTGCTTTACCTTTGATTCCTTGTGCAACATTAAGCACTGAGCTATTATCACTAAGTTATTTGTTTACCTAGAGAAAGTTTATGCAATTTAAGTGTTTCTTCAGATTTCGATGAATTCTAGAACTTGTTTGATGGTCACTCGAGGCGAAATCCTAGACTGTGCAACATTAGGGAAATGATTTAGGCCATCTTTGGACCGTTTGAGCCTTAATAGCCACCCTTGACTGAAATTGATCCCTAGTTACCCCCATTGAGCCTTTGTAAGCCTTTTTCTTTGTTAACTCACTAAAAGATTTCCTAACCTCAAATGAATTTGTTCCAA
The DNA here is from genome assembly GCA_013180625.2 of Boswellia sacra. NCBI lineage: Eukaryota > Viridiplantae > Streptophyta > Magnoliopsida > Sapindales > Burseraceae > Boswellia > Boswellia sacra. The sequence goes on along the minus strand of SNVD02002900.1, from coordinate 3,652 downwards.
ACAGTTTATCCCTTACCTATGAGCATGTAAATCATTCATAATTAAATTTTGAGCTATGTTCTGGTTTGGGGAAGTTAGAGGAGGTTGGGATGTGTCATGAGCAATGCAAGTGAGTTCTATTGTGTTTGTAAAAAAAAAAAAGAAACAAGACAAAAAAGCCAATCTATACTTATCGTCCACGTACTTACACATTGAGGACAATGTGTTGTTTAAGTGTGGGGAGGGGAAGTGTAATAAAAAAAAGAAAAAAAAAAGAAAAAAAAGAACAAAAGAAGAAGAATAAGAGATCTATACCCTTAAGTGTTCTTAAAAAGAATGAAACAACAAAGTGTGGGGTTGTAGTTTTCTTTTGTTTTCTGCAAAAAAAAAAAAAAAGATTGAGTGTTCTAAATAAGTTTGGGGGAGTAACCTGGTGAATTGAAATAAAGTTGTGTTATAGGGTTGAGCTCCACATAGTCTTGAATGATTTATGTGTTTCTGGGTGATTTAAGCCAAATTATTATCCTTTACATACCTTCACCCAAGCCAAACGTTACAAGCTTAATAAAGTCCTACTTGATCCTTGGTGTGGTGCATGTCTACATTAGTGGAGAGTGACTTGAAAAGCAGGCCTATGGAGTTCATTTATACACACATCTTCAATATTAAATATGATTCATTTTTATGCATAAACTCATCCGGGTTACAAGTGATTAGGTGAGAATGGCTCTACACAAACACACTTGAGGAATTGAAGTGAAGCGAAACTAATTTTTGAGATAAAATTCTTGATCAAGTGCATTATTTTGAAGTTTTCCTTGGGTTATAATAAAGTACAATCTTTGAGGCCTATTTGCAAGATGAAGCATTTGTGTGTTTTAATTTTTTGTTGATTCTGTTTCGGTTTAGTTTTATTTCACATTGTCGTAGTTGCTCGAGGACTAGCAAAGTCTAAGTATGGGGGAATTTGATAAGTGTCTATTTATATATCATTTTCATATCAATTCGTCCATGTTTCTTTGCTATATTCCTTGGTATTTTTATGTATTTGTGTGGTTTGGATGTTTGTAGGAGTTTTGGAGCAACTTGCACAAAAATGGAGTAAAACCCTTCATTTTCACCTCTGCTAGTCAGTGATCTTCTCGGATTTAATTGTATTGATATACAATGAAACCGATGACATGTTATATACCGTTGGAAAGCTCTCGAAGTCTATTTTCTGGAGAAATTTACGTTTAATAAATCCATTCAGTGTACCAAAAGTTGTAATCAAAACAGTGTGAGATGTATAGAAATATAATTCCACAAGCACTGTAGCATGTATAATACGGGGCACTGTAGCGAGTCACTGTAGCAGAGTATTTAAACACATTTTAGGGTTTTATTTTCATAACTTGAAGAGGGGAGAACGTGGTGGAGGCTGCAGCTCTGGAATTCTTTCATCTTTTGGAGTTCTTGAAGGAGAAAGGAAGCTTGGAAAGAGGAAGAACTACAATCCAAAGAGAATTACATCAAATTGCTAAGTTTTTCCCTTCCCTTTCATTTTCTGGAATGTCTCCATGTTGTATTGTATTTACCACGTTCTTAAACATGTGTAACTGAATCTGAATTGGTTGAGGGTGATTCAAAGCCCCTGATATGGTTTTTGTAAGTTGATTGTGTAAGGAATTGTTATCCAATTCTCTAATGGAAGTTGCTTGTATTCTCCCATATTTAATGCTTATGATTGCTTGCTGATTGTATTTGAGTGGCCAACTGAATATAATCTGGTTGTGATTTATTGCTAGACTAGAAATCTTGATCAGTAATTGTCTTGAAATTCTAATCATTAGTAGCAAAATTGTGATCAGAGATTACAATTGGAGAATATAACCTAAGTTAAATAATCCGAGCGTGTGTGTTTATTGCTTAGATCAACCTATCTTTCTTATCATAATGCATCCATTGAATTAAACTCAGAGAGCTTGTTCTAGGTTGTGTAATGGATAGAGATTAAATAAAGAGCTTGTTTTATTTAACAACAAAGTAAGGAAAGATTGGGATAACAGAGCTTGTTGTTATCTACGGTTGATAACTTCAATGCCGTAATTGGATGACAGTTCTACGATTAATTCGCAAATCCATATCTTGTGGTAGAGAAGGATCCCTTAACCAGATTTCTCTCATTGATCTTCCATTCAAAATAACTTCTGTTTTGTTATTCTTAATTTGCATTCTTATTTCATTTAGTTAATCATTCAACAAAACCCCCCCCAGTTAGTTAATTGTGGTTGGAAAATAACAAATTCAGTTAGAATCAATCCTCGTGGGAACGATATCTTACTTATCACTTTATTACTTGTGCGACTAGGTATACTGTAGCTTCTCGAAAGAATAAATCTTAACATACCAAGCACGTAAGTGCTAGAGAAAGGATCATACCATTGCCTCGTTTGTCCTGGAAATCCACCCAGGGCATTGGCTTGTTCCATATATTCTTCTTGTAAAGTTGGATACATGTCGATTGGATGCTCCATCGTAGAATATATCCCACATTCCTAAGATTTTTGCATATGTCCTACAGCCATGTTTTCCACAAGAGAAGTTAGCTCAGAAAGTTGTTGTTCAATGTTCGGAGTGCTTACCTCATTTACTCTCCATGGTAGTTGTGGCTCAAATCCACTATTGAATTGATAGAAGTTTACTGCCATGCTGTCTAAACACAAACAATCAGAAAAGAAAAACAAAGAAAATATGAATCAACAATGAAAACAAAATAACAAATCGATTAGAAAATCAATCCCCGGCAACGGCGCCAAAACCTTGATGCGTTCGAAACTAGCAAGTATACTAGTCGAACAAGTAATAAAGTGATGAGTAAGATATCGTTCCCACGAGGATTGATTCTAATTGAATTTGTTATTCGAAAGCAACAATAAACTAAATGAGGCGGGTTTTGTTGATTGATTAACTTGATGAAATATTAATGCAAGTAAAGAATAACACAATGCAAATTAAAACAGATTGAAAAATCAATGAGAGAAACCTGGTTAAGGGATCCTTCTCTACCACAAGATATGGATTTGCGAATTAATTGTAGAATTGTCATCCAATTACACCATTGAAATTACCAACCGTAGATAACAACAAGCTCTGTTATCCCCAATCTTTCCTTACTTTGTTGTTAAACAAAACAGGCTCTTTATTTAATCTCTATCCATTAAACAACCTAGAACAAGCTCTCTAAATTAATTCAATGGATACATTACGATAAGAAAGATAGGTTGATCTAAGTAATAAACACACAAGCTCGGATTATTTAACTTAGGTTGTATTCTCCAATTGCAATCTCTGATCACAATTTTGCTACTAAGGATTAGAAATTCAAGACAATTACGGATCAAGATTTCTACTCTAGCAATAGACAACAACCAGATTATATTCAGTTGACCATTCCAAATACAATTAACAAGCAATCATAAGCATTAGATATGGGAAAATACAAGCAACTTCAATTAGAGAATGGGATAACAACTTCTTGCACAATTAACTCACAAAAACCATATCAGGGGCTTTGAAATCACCCTCAACCAATTCAGATTCAGTTACACATGTTTAAGAACGTGGTAAATACAATAACAACATGGAGACATTCCAGAAAATGAAAGGGAAGGGAAAAACTTAGCAAATTTGA
>SNVD02002897.1:0-10041 GCA_013180625.2 Boswellia sacra | reverse complement strand
AACACTTCTTTTGCTTCATCGCTCACATAAATACTGCCAATATATATAATTGAGCAAAGTTAAAATAAACTTCTCAGCATGGATTCCAAATATGAGTAAAAACAAATAGAATACAAATAGATAGGGCCAAAACTTATTAATCTATTGCCTGGATTAGCAAAAGGTTTCATAAATATGATATCACTATCCTTCAAGAGAAGACTTTTGATAAGTGTCTATTTATATATCATTTTCATATCAATTCGTCCATGTTTCTTTGCTATATTCCTTGGTATTTTTATGTTTTTGTGTGGTTTTGATGTTGTTAGGAGTTTTGGAGCAACTTGCACAAAAATGGAGTAAAACCCTTCATTTTCACCTCTGCTAGTCAGCCATCTTCTCGGATTTAATTGTATTGATATACAATGAACCCGATGACATATCATCTACCGTTGAAAAGCTCTCGAAGTCTACTTTTTGGAGAAATTTACGGTTTATGAATTCATTCAGTGTACCGATAGTTGTAATCAAAACAGTGTGAGAAGTGTAGAAATGTAATTCCACACATCACTGTAGCATGTATAATACGGGACACTGTAGCACTTACTGTAGCAGAGTATTTAAACACATTTTAGGGTTTTATTTTTAGAACTTGAAGAGGGGAGAACGTGGAGGAGGCTGCATCTTTGGATTTCTCTCATCTCTTGGAGTTCTTGAAGGAGATTGAAGGCTTTGAAAGAGGAAGAACTACAAATCATAATAGATTTCATCAAATTTGCTAAGTTTCCCTTTCCCTCTCATTTTCTGGAATGTCTCCATATTGTATTGTATTTGTATTTTGTCTGAAAATGTGTAACTAAATCTGAATTGGTTGAGGGTGATTTCAAAGCCCCTGATATGGTTTCTGTAAGTTGATTGTGCAAGAAGTTGTTATCCAATTCTCTAATTGAATTTGCTTGTATTTTTCTATATCTAATGCTTATGATTGCTTGCTGGATTGTATTTCGAATGGCTAATTGAATATAATCTGGTTGTTGTCTATTGCTAGACTAGAAATCTTGATCCGTAATTGTCTTGAATTTCTAATCCCTAGTAGCAAAATTGTGATCAGAGATTGCAATTGGAGAATACAACCTAAGTTAAATAATCCGAGCTTGTGTGTTTATTGCTTCGATCAACCTATCTTTCTTATCGTAATGCATCCATTGAATTAAACTTAGAGAGCTTGTTCTAGGTTGTTTAATGGATAGAGATTAAATAAAGAGCTTGTTTTATTTAACAACAAAGTAAGGAAAGATTGGGATAAACGAGCTTGTTGTTATCTACAGGTTGGATAATTTCATGGTGTTATTGGAATGACAATTCTATGATTAATTTCGCAATCCATATCTTGTGGTGGAGAAGGACCCTAACAGGTTACTCTCCTTGATTTTGTCTCAATTAACTTAGCATTGGTGGTATTCTTTACTTGCATTCTTATTTCATTTAGTAAAGCATTCAACAAAAATCCCCCCTGTTTAGTTTATTGTTGCTGGAAATAACAAATTCAATTAGAATCAATCCTCGTGGGAACGATCTCTTACTCATCACGTTATTACTTGTGCGACTAGTATACTTGCTAGTTTCGAACGCATCAAGTTTTTGGCGCCGTTGCCGGGGATTGATTTCTAATCAATTTGTTATTCTGTTTTTACTACTGATTCTTGATTGTTATTTCCTGATTGTTTGTGTTTAGGCTTTTATGTCCGAGGGAGAAGCGGATCAACGACTTAAGAGAATTAAGGATTTTCTCCAATCCTCGAATTTAAGACTAAATCGGTCAATTTCAACTCCACCTCCAGAATTTGACCTTGCATGACATACTTCCCTCCCATCTTCTTGTAGTTCAATCAAATCTGAATCAAAAGCAATGGTGATGGAAAACGATCAGACTCTTAAGGAGTTAGCGGCTCCAATTATTGATCAACAACCGCTAGCATAAGCACCAATTTTGAGATAGAATTTGAGCTTAAATCTGGACTAATTCGTCTCTTGCCTACATTTCATGGTTTGCATGAAGGGGAAAAAGGGGAGGAAAAAAGAGGGGGAGGGGAAAGGGAGAAAGAGAAAGAAAAAGTGGGGAGAGATCCTATCAATCCTCGAGATTTCATGTGGGTATCTCAAGTATGAAGCCAACTGGCGTGTCTGAGGAGCAAATAAAATTGAGAGCTTTTCCATTCTCATTAGCAGATTCGGCGAAAGATTGGCTAGACTATCTACCATCGGGTACCATTACCACGTGGAATGAGATAAGTAAACTCTTTTTAGAGAAATACTTTCCCACTTCGAAAGTTATAAACATTAAAAAGGATATTAGTGGCATTCGACAACACAATGGAGAATCACTTCATGAATATTGGGAGAGATTTTAAAGGTTATGTGCTAGCTGTCCAAACCACCAAATTAGTGATGGACTCCTAATTCAATATTTCTATGAGGGTCTACTACCAATGGAAAGGAGTATCATTGATGCTCTAGTGGTGGAGCACTGGTTAATAAAACACCGAATGTTGCAAGACGTTTGATTAGCGACATGGCAGCAAACTCCCAACAATTCAGCGGCCAATTTGAGCCCCAACTACCAAGGAGAGTAAATGAGGTAAGTACCCCGAACATTGAACAACAACTTTCTGAGCTTACCTCTCTTGTAAAACAAATGGCTGTAGGACATATGCATCAATCTTATTTATGTGGAGTATATTCTACCACGGAGCATCCAACCGACATGTGTCCAACTTTGCAAGAAGGAGATACGGAACAAGCCAATGCCATGGGTGGATTTCTAGGACAACCAAGCCAAAGTTACAGTAATCATCAACCAATCACTCCAAATTGCCATACCAAATCAGCCACAGGTTTCATCAATCAAGAGGCAAGTCACTCCTTTCCAAAGGAACCACAACCCAGCACCACAAACTGCTCACAAACTCAGGTATGGATCTCCAGTGACATTGTTAAGTACTTGCTACTAACACAATGCATTTCAGCAGGAAACTGGCAAGTACTCAAAACCTGGAAAATCAACTGGGGCATTTGGCTACTAAATGAGCAAATTCGAGAGCAAGAGCTTAGAAAAATTAACTTCTCAGACAGTGATCAATCCAAGAGAGAATGCTAGTGCAATCACTTTGAGAAGTGGAAAGCAATTACAAGTTCCACCAAAAAGGTCACAAACTAATGAAGGGGATGACACCACTTCCACCATGAACAAAACATCATCTTCGAAGGTAGACCTTAAAACTCAAATTCCTTCATATGTTACCCCTCCACCTTTTCCGAGCAGATTTGCAAAATCAAAGAAGGAGGAACAAGAACAAGAAATCCTGGAAACTTTTCGCAAGATCGAGGTAAACATACCACTTCTGGATGCTATCAAGCAAGTACCTCGTTATGCACAATTTCTCAAAGAGTTATGCACAAACAAGAGGAAGTTGAAAGGAAATGAGAAGGTAAGTGTGGGGGAAAATGTTTCAGCTGTATTGCAAAGAAAAATTCCTCGAAAATGCAAAGATCCAGGTACATTCACCATTCCATGCACCATTGGTAGAACCAAGTTTGAAAGAGCTATGTTAGATTAGGAGCATCTATTAATATCATGCCATATTCTGTTTATGCTTCTTTAAATCTTGGACCTCTTGCGGAAACTGGTATTACCATTCAACTTGCTGATCGTTCTAAGGCATATCCCAAGGGAGTTGTGGAAGAGTGCTTGTGCAGGTAAATCAATTGGTCTTCCCAGCAGACTTCTATGTTCTTGAAATGGAGGATGAGACATCTCCTAATCCAACACCAATTCTTTTGGGGAGGCCATTCTTGAAAACTGCCCGCACGAAGATTGATGTTCATGATGGCACTCTCACCATGGAGTTTGATGGCGAGGTGATTCGTTTCAATATTTTTAAGGCAATGAGGTACCCTAGTGACTTGCATTCTGTTTTTGCAGTTGATGTTATTGATTCTTTGGCACAACAAATTTTTGATTTAACTCGCAAGGATGCATTGGAACAGGGTTTTTAAAAAAAAAAAAAGGGGGGGGAGCCATTAGTGAGCACATTGGGGCAGAAAATTCCAAAGAATGCGAGGAAGTTGAGACAAGTGTCTAAAGAAGTGGAGAAGTGCTGTGGCAAAGCTGGATGAGAAACTAAGCTTATCACCACAAACAGGATGATGTTTCGTACATTGAATTGCTTTATCTAATGAGAAACTTCTACCTTCCGTGGATGAAATCACCTGCATTAGCGCTTAAGCCTCTTCCAGATCATTTGAAGCATGTATTCCTAGGTGAGAAAGATACTTTGCCAGTCAATAATAGCAAAGAGTCTTGCCACCATTACACAGAAGAGAAACCGATCCGAGTGCTCCGAGTATCACAAAACGGCCTTGGGGGACAGGTCGCTGACATCAAAGGTATTAGTCCAGCCGTATGCATGCACCGCATCTTGTTAGAAGAGGGATCCAAGCCCACTAGAGAAGCACAGCGGAGGTTGAATCCTCCCATGATGGAAGTTGTCAAGAAAGAAATCCTGAAATTGTTAGATGTGGGTGTGATTTATACAATTTCGGACAGCAAGTGGGTGAGTCCAGTCCAAGTTGTTCCGAAGAAATCTGGTGTTACGGTGGTTAAGAATGACAATAATGAGCTAGTTCCCACTCGTATCCAAACCGGGAGGCGAGTTTGTATTGATTATCGAAAGCTCAATTCTGCAACTCGCAAGGATCACTTTCCTTTGCCATTCATTGATCAAATGCTGGAGAGATTAGCAGGTCATTCTCATTATTGTTTTCTTGATGGCTATTAAGGATATAATCAGATTGTCATTGCCCTGAGGGGTCTGTATCAAGAGAAAACTACCAATTCATATCGACCATTCGGTACATTTGCCTATCGACGCATGCCATTCGGTCTTTTGCAATGCCACTGGCCACTTTCCAAAGTGTATGGTAAGGATTTGCTCTGATCTGATGGTGAGGAAACATATTGAGGTATTTATGGATGACTTTAGTGTTTTTGGTGGATTCTTTTGATAAATGCCTTGACAACCTTACCCTTATACTTCAAAGTGTATAGAAACTAACCTTGTTTACATGGGAGAAATTGGTCTTTTATGGTAGATCAGGGTATAGTTTTGGGACATGTTATTTCTGCTAAGGGTATAGAGGTTGATAAATCCAAGATAGATCTTATAAGTTCCTTACCACCTCCCACAAGTGTGCGGGATATTCGTTCGTTTCTTGGTCATGCAGGTTTTTATCGTAGATTCATCAAAGATTTCCCGAAGATAGCATTGCCCCTATGCAGATTATTACAGAATGATGTGGCCTTTGAATTTGATGAGAAATGCAAAGAGGCATTTGAGAAACTGAAGGAACTCTGGACTTCGGCTCCAGTAATCCAATCTCCGAATTGGAATCATCCATTCGAGATCATGTGCGATGCAAGTGACTACGCTATGGGTGCCGTTTTGGGTCAACGAATTGGCAAAATTCCACATGCAATTTACTATGCATCTCGGACTTTAAATGATGCTCAACTTAATTATTCTACCACTGAGAAAGAGCTGCTAGCGGTTATTTTTGCTGTAGAAAAGTTTCGATCTTATTTGATTGGTACTAAAGTAATTTAAAAAAAAACCCCCACAAAAACAAAAAAAAAAAAAACCGTTTATTCTGATCATGCAGCTTTGAGGTACTTGCTCACAAAGAAAGATGCAAAACCAAGGCTTATCAGGTGGATACTTCTTTTACAGGAATTTGACTTGGAGATCAAAGATAAGAAAGGAAGTGAAAACATATTTGCAGACCATCTCAGTCGCATTGTCCATGACGAGGATGTACTGCCATTACAAGAAAGTTTTTCGGATGAACAATTGCTGTCTCTACATGTAGCAGCCCCTTGGTATGCAGATATTGTTAATTACTTAGTTACCAAGAAGCTACCACATGACTCGACTCGAGCTCAAAGAGACAAGATCAAAAACATTGCCAAATATTACATATGGGATGATCCATACTTATGGAAGCATTGTTCTGATCAAGTGATAAGAAGGTGTGTTCTGGAATCCGAATTTAATCAATTTTGACCTTCTGTCATTCTTATGCATGTGGCGGTCACTTCGCGACCAAAAAAGAAACAGCCCGAAGTGTCTGATTGTGGATTCTACTGGCCATCATTGTTCAAAGATGCATATCTGTTCTGCAAAGCTTGTGACCGTTGTCAAAGGACAGGTAATTTAAGTGCCAAAAATCAAAGGCCACAAACCCCTATACTTATTGTCGAGATTTTTGATGTGTGGGGTATTGATTTCATGGGTCCTTTTCCTTCATCATTTGGTAATGTTTACATTATACTGCTGTGGATTATGTTTCTAAATGGGTAGAAGCAAAAGCTACGAGAACTAATGATTCTAAAGTTGTTGTAGATTTTGTGAAATCTAACATTTTTGCGAGATTTAGAACACCAAGAGCCATGATAAGCGATAGAGGGACACACTTCTGCAACCGATCATTTGAAGCCTTGCTCAAGAAATACAACATCAATCACAAGGTGTCTACTGCATATCATCCACAAACTAGTGGTCAAGTTGAAGTTTCAAATCGAGAAGTCAAGTCCATTCTCGAGAAGACAGTGAATCCGAACCTAAAAGATTGGAGCCTACGATTGAATGATGCACTTTGGGCATACCGGACTGCTTACAAGACACCTATTGGGATGTCTCCGTATAGGTTAGTCTATGGTAAGCCGTGTCACCTTCCAGTAGAGCTCGAACACAAAGCATGGTGGGCAGCAAAGCTTTGTAACATGGAGATGGATGCTGCTGGAGAACAAAGGAAGCTTCAACTGCAAGAATTGGAAGAACTTAGAAATGATGCCTATGAGAATTCGAGAATTTACAAGGAGAGAACTAAGGCATTTCATGATAAAATGATCTCCAGGAAGAATTTTGAAGTGGGACAGAAAGTTTTTTTATTTCATTCTCGCCTCAAGTTATTTCCAGGTAAATTACGATCTCGATGGGTTGGACCTTTTGTTATTACTAATGTTTTTCCCCATGGTGCCGTGGAAATCAAGAGCTTAAAAACGGATAAAGTATTCAAGGTGAATGGGCACAGGTTGAAGCCTTACTATGAGAATTCAGTGATGCAGGATATCGATGAGGTACCTCTCTACGAGCCAACTTATCTTGATGGGTGAGGACAGATAAAGTCAGGCTGAGGACATTAAACCAAGCGCTTATTGGGAGGCAACCCAATGTTTTTGAAACATAAATAAAAAAGAGACAAAGAAAAGAAGGTAGTAACGATCACTTTTTGTGTTTCAAGGAGATTCCTCTCATGGGCTATTATAATTGATCAGGTTTTATCTCTCTTTGCCATCTGTCTCATTTGCTTTGTTGTTTGTTTTTTACTTTCGTTTGCTCTTGTGTTTTTATTTCTTTTATGTGTCTATATTTTCTTTTCTTTTCTTTTCTTTTCTTGTGTTTAATTTGATTATTCCGTGCTTCGAGTTCAGTTGTGCAACAGCTTGAGGAAACATTCAAACGGGAGTTGAAGCCATTGATCGAAGGTTTGAAACGTGCATATCGGGGAGAAGAACAAACTCAATCGCATTATCGGTAATATCTCTCCTTTTCTTCTCTTCAATGGATGCTGATATCTTTCTATCGAACCTTCGTAAATATTTCCCTTCACTTCCTCAAAATGCTGTGTTTAAAATGTATAAAGTACGGATGACTAGACTTTGGGCATTGATGCTCCTAAATGTGCCTGCTGATATCCGATGGCTTATCGAAGCCAAGGTGAGATTGTCCGGTGAGTCGGACATTAATCTCGCAAAATACATGCCTGGTCTAGGAAAGAGCTACTACGCCAAGAGGCGAAGAGCGAAAAGGGTACAAGTATGTTATAAATGTGCTAGATGGAATTGTAACCAGACTTGTCGTTCATTAGGTTTTGCGTCCAGGAATAGAGAAGATAAAACTTTCATTTATTAAGAATGGTTTGAGTAATGAGTCGCTGGATAATGTTTTGTTAACTCTCGAGTCACATTCTTGTGGGCTTGTTCAGCGTGAATTGCTTAATCTATGGACACAATTTCGTGATGAATTGCAGTGTTATAGTCTAGGAATCTGACTAAAAACGACCCTGTTTGCCAGTTTATAAGAAAACTGGATGGGAAGCAAATCCCCGACTCATAGAAGGCGTTTTCAGCCGTTACTGGACGTAAAACCAGAGGAAGATGTGAGCCACAATCACAACTACTTGTATATTTCAATGTGTGTTGTTGTTGTCGATTTTTTTCTTGTTTCGTTTGATCTGATTATCAATGTTGTTTTTGTGTTGTTGTAGTTTGTTGATTTTGTTGGTTTTAATTTCAAGTTTTCTTTTTGACAAACCATATGACTACCCTATGGCATAAGTACACGTGGGAGACAAGTGTGGAGGTTTAGTCAACCTCCACCGAAAGTGTATCTCTATTTTTTATGCTTCACGTGGGAGACAAGTGTGGGGGTTTTGTAAAACCCGCCGAAAGGTATCTAATTTTTCCAGCTTCACGTAGGGGGACAAGTATGTGTAGTTTTCCAACCTCGCGACAAGCATATCTCATTTTTTCAATTCTTGGGGCGATAAATCTGCATCGAGCAACTCCCACCGAAATTATGTCCCATGTGTCAAATTTGAGAGTTTTACGTGTGTATATATCCATGCTGCATATTTTGAAATGTCATTTTATAACCTGTCTTGCACTTGAATCGCATAATACTTAACGTACATCATTGTCTTGCACAAGTTTAGAGCACTTTTAGAAATGGAGAAAACACCAATTCGGCGATTCCAAAATATATGCGTATTTTGTGGATAGCAATTTGGTAAAGATGGAGAGTTTACAACAGCAGCTCTTGATCTTGGTAGGACATTAGCTGCGAGGGGTATTAATTCGATTTATGGAGGGGGTAGTCTTGGGTTAATGGGGTGTGTGTCAACAGCTGCATCCCTAGGAGGGAGCAAAGTTCTCGGCATTATCCCTAAACCATTAGCTGTACGAGATATCGTAGGCAACACAATAGGGGAAGAGTTACAGGTCTCTAGTATGCATGAGCGTATTGCACATATGGTTGTTAAGTCCGATGCATTTATAGCTTTGCCGGGTGGTTATGGTACATTAGAGGAGATATTTAAAATCACCTCTTGGGCACAGCTAAACATCCATCGGAAACCCATTGGTTAGTTAAATGTTAATAATTTTTTTGATGGTTTGTTGTCCTTTCTTGATCAAGCTATAGAAAAAAATTTCATCTCACCGTCAGCAAGGCAAATGCTGGTTACAGCTTCAACTGCAGGAGAGTTAATTGACAAACTACAAGAATTCGTCTATTCACCTGATCCAACAATGGCTCGGATAAATTGGTTTGGAGAAGGCAAAAAAAGGCGTCAACTGGATTTAACCCTCCATCTGTAATCTCTATTTGCTGTTTTGCTTCTTTTTTGTTTGCTTTCTTTTTAGTGTGTTTATTTGAGATTTTTCATGTCGTTTCTTTTGAGCTTTTTCAGGTTATTTCTTTCGTCCCAGGTAATATTTTCTAATCTCGGTTTTTAGAGTGGTGGCTTAAAAGTTCAAGTTCTCTTGAAACGCATTCTGAATCTCTTCAATTCATAATGGCTGAATAAGGAGGCTAACTTCTAAACTTTTTAGACCCATTCTAACTAACTTGTTTTTGTTTGTGACTTGTTGAACTTTGTTATTTTATGAGTGAGTTTAGTTTTGCGTAATTTAGAGTTGTTATGTGTTTTTATCTTTATCAGTTTTGATTTTAAAAAAAAAACAATTGTGGAAAAACCTAAGAATGGCAGAATATGGGGTTTCTTTAACCCTTGAAACGCATTCTCTCTAAATAAATCTGTAGTTTGTTTATTTCATGTTATTTGAAGTGTCTTGTTTTTTGTTTTGTTCTTTCATAATAAAGGTATATAGGCTGGAAACCTTAAGTCTGCGGGATACTGGTCCTAAGGATTATTGAAATATAC
>SNVD02002896.1:0-10067 GCA_013180625.2 Boswellia sacra | reverse complement strand
TTCATTTTAATAAGCCTTTTCTTGATTTTACAATTATTTCAATGATATTACTCTTGCACATAAATAAACATGTTAGTAAATCACAATGAATCAATGTGTATTGTTATCATCAAAATTATCATGTAGCCTTAGGGCTAACAGGATCAAGAGAACTAAAATCTTGATGCTTGCCTCTTAATTTGACAAAATCAAGATGCAAGAGGATGAGATAATAAATGTTGCAGCCTTGTTAGGAAAAACCTATAGTGATGCAGATGCTGTTCAAAAAATACTCAATTCATGAAAAGTATCGCGCCCAAAGCTACTAATTTTGCTGGAACTCATAACCTTGATGAGCTAAAAATTGATGAACTATTGGGATCACCTCAGTCTTATGAGTTGACATTCATGCCACAAATCAAGAAAAACCAATCCATTACTCTAGCAGCCTCTTCATTAAAAGATGTTGAATATGATGACAACTCAGAAATCTCAAATGATCAAGAAATAGCTTTAATGGTTAGAAACTTTAGGAAATTTCTTAAGAAAAATTCCAGAAAGAAGAATCAGATTAGAAGAAAAAAAATGCAATTGACTTTAAGATAAAAAACAAAGAACTTGAGAAGGGAACTCAAGTGCAGTACTTTGAAAGCTTAGATTTGGACATATAAGATCTGAATATGCAAATTTAAAAAAGAAAGGCTAAGGATTCAATATTACTTAGAGTGATAGTGACTTTGAAAGTAGTGAAGATGAACATCATAATGGGTACATTGCATTTGTTGCATTTGCGTTACACAGAGGAAAGGGAGTCATATCAAAGACAACTGGATCTGTTACGACTAAAGTAACTAATAATCCTGATGTTGAATCTGTTTTGATCTGAATTATTATGGAGAATTATAGGAGGCATACAATGATCTTCATCATGCTTGGGAAATACAAATTCAAAAGAACAAAGAAAATGAGAAGAGGATACAAGAGTTGATTAAAGAGATCGAAGTTGTGGCATGTGAAAAAGTATTTTTGGAAAAGAATATTGCTGAACTTGACATAACCATTAAGAAATTGAAATTGCAGTTGAATTAAAAGGGTGAGTTCATAAAGAAGCATGATGTATGTATTTAGTTTCTATCAAAAGGAACCAAAAAGCTAGGTGAAATTCTAGTTCAAGGGAAAAATAACAGCATCAAGCATGGACTGGGTTTTGAAGCACACAAACAAGCATCTTCTTAAAAAACAATATTTGTCAAAGCTTCAAAATCAAGCACTTCACAGAAATTAGAGTCCTCAAGAAAGTCAAAACCATCAAAACCTGATCCACTATCAAAATACCAAGAATCATCAGTAAACATATTTAAGGTAGATAAAGAAACATAACATTCATTTGTGTTCCTTTTAACCCAGTTCTATTACACTTTTTGTGACTACTTATGTTATGTGTTATGTGACAGCCTATGCTATTGTTCATTTTGATATGGCAAATTGTTCACTTTATAGCATCTAGGTCTTATATGTCACTTAATACCACAAAAATAACATGTTGGCTCAAATTTTATAGGCACAATTAGTGTGGATTTGATAGAATGTGGGGATGCATCTAATAGGTAACAAAGATTTGCTAAAAAATTTCAGATCATGCAGCCAAGGTTCAATCACCTTTGGAGATGGTGCCAAGAGCAAAGTAATGAGTAAGGGTACATTGTGTGTTAATGGTTTTCCTAAGTTTAATGATGTCCTTTATATTAAATGTCTTAAAGTTAATTTACTCAATATTAGTCTGATTTGTGATGATAAATATACTGTTAAGTTTGATAAGAATAAGTGCATGGTTTTTTATCCCAAAAAAGTTGGCATTCTTAAAGGTGTTAGGTCTAATGACAATTGTTACTTATTAACTAAATTGAGTGCATTACATGTTAAGAACTCTGAGATTGAACTATAACATCAAAGACCTGGCCATATGAATTATAAGGACTTACTTAAATTAACTGAGACAGGTGCAGTTAAAGGAGTTCCTAAGTTTGAATGGAAACTTGACATTGTGCATGGTCCTTGCTAAAAGGATAAGCATATTAAAAGTTCACATGCTTCTAATTCTTTTCTTAGTACTTCAAAGATTCTTGAACTGTTACCTATGGATCTCATGGATCCAATGCAAGTTTAAAGCATTTAGGGAAAAGATATGTTTTTATTTGTGTAGATGACTATTCAAGGTATACTTGGGTAGATTTTGTTAAGGAGAAATCTAATACATTTAATGTGTTTGGAAACTGGCATGTCAGGCTAGAAAATGAATAGAATGAAAACATTTGAAGAATTATCAGAATCAGAAGTGATCATGGGAAAGAATTTGAAAATAAGAGTTATGTTGATTTTTGCAAACTTCATGGCATCACACTTGAATTCTTTGCTTCAAAGACACTTGAACAGAATGGGGTAGTGGGGAGGAAGAATGGAACCTTGTAAGAAATTGCTCGAGCGATGTTGAACAACAAGAAGCTTACAAAGAGGCTATGGGCAGAAGTAATCAATACAATGTGCTACATCATTAACAGAGTTTTCTTGAGACTAGGAACTTGTCAAACACCTTATGAGCTACTAAAAGGGAGAAAGCCTAACTTTAAATATTTTAATGTCATTGGGTGTAGGTGTTATATTCTTAATGACAGAGAACAACTTGGCAAATTTGATGCCAAAAGTGATAATGCTATTTTTATTGGTTATTCATTGAATAGCAAAGCATATAAAATTTATAACATGAGAACTAAAAACATCACGGAATATGCTAACGTTATGTTTGATGACTATGATGATTTTGCAGAGTTTTCACATGAAGAAGCCATAGGAAGTCTTGAAAAACCCGTTGATAAAACTAGAATAGATTCTACATAAAGTATAGTTCAAGTCACACAAAATGAAACTACAAAACTATGAACGAGGCTTTCATCTAGCCAGATCGCTTGCAACCACGACACTGTATCAAAGTCTCTTTCGACTTAAGGGAACACAAATGAGCTATGGGCATGTATGAAGAAATGGATTCATCACCCAATTATTCAGTTGGGAATGAATGGGAGCAATCCGCTCCCTCGCTTTAAGACCTAAACTACCTTCATCCCTTTAGAGATAAGTTTAGGAAGTTAGGTACGAGTCATTCAACTCACCTAGATTGAGATCGGGGCTCTACTAGGGTATACCAAATAAGAATATTTAATATTGACATATAGTCCACTTAGTTTGTTAGTTTTATGAACATTTCCATTTTCATCTTTATTAAGCATGTGGGGTGATTATTCAATCAATAATAGTTGTATACTCATACAAAGAAAGAGGGAGAAGAATAGATTATATTTCCATCAAACATGAGGGAAGGGGAAGAGGATTACAACGATAATTTATTCTTCAATAAATAAATTAAATTATACTCTTATCACTTCAAATATTCTAATAATATAAATCATACATTCAAAAAAAGCATATTCAATATAAATGTTCAAGTCAAGACTTGATAGATAATGAATTCCTCACCACCATATGTGAGCCTATTCAATATTTATAAAGTCTCTTACATGCATATTCATACATTCAATTATTTCAATCAATTAGAATACAAAGCCATAATCTTGAATGACAACATTCTAGCTTAGATTTGATAATTCTATCATGGCATTCTAGCCTATTGCTATTCTAGCATAATTTATATTAATTTGTAAGGAATCGTGACATTTCTAGCCTAACATGGTTATCATGACATATTCTAGCCTAATTCAAACAATCAACATCAATCAAACCTATTCTAGCTAAATCAAAGCATTCAAAGGGCAACATGATAATTCTTACCTATCATATACTATTTTCTAGCATGCGTCAAAACAATTGTAAGTTCTCCTAACATGATTCTAATAAAGAAAGGAAAGCAGTCTTACCTCGACAAACATTTCTATATTGCAAAACATATAAAGGATAAAACAATTCTATGAAATCCTAATCATGCTTCTAAGCATCAAAATAAATCCTAAACATTCTAATTCTAAGCATAAATAGCCCTAAACATGCTTACTTCTAAGTAAGAAAAATAAAAAAGAGAATAGTAGGGAGAAGGGAAGCTCTGAAGACTTACCTTTTTTGGGTTTAGAGTGATATAAAACATTTGAAAAATTTTTGACTAGAAAGGACACTTAGAATTCTCACAAGTGTGTCCCAGAGGGAAAAAGAGAAGATTTTTGGATGATGTCCAAAGTGTGCTCAAGTTTGTGCTTATATAGGCTTTTCTTAGAGTAAAAAAGTGATAAAAAATCAATGTGGGATTCAGATGAACAGTATTACATGAACAGTATCGGGTGAACAGTGTCACCGGCTATTTCTCCTGACCCTTCATATTTTACAATTTCGCAATGCAGTCTATTCTAGCCTTTGTCTATTCAATCACTCATAACTTTTTGAGTTTAACTCTGATTTATGATCTGTAAATTTTTACAAAAACTAGACATCCGTAACTTCACAACGGCATATGATTCATCAACAGACTTATTACAAATTAGTTTTTGTGATTTTTTTGAAGTCATGCATAAGTTTTCAAGACCCTTTGCCAATTCATTCCCACCTCTTTCCTGTTCAGCTTCCAAGGGCATTTTGATCATTTTCTTTGCTCAACTTTCATCTTCATGTTGTGATTGAGTCTAAAAGATCCATTGTCTATAGCTTGCCACAAGTACTCCCACCTCATCTTAACTGTTTCAGTTTTGACTTCTTCATCAACATTTGTACTCTACTACACTTCTCAATGTTTGCTCTCTTCTTTAATTCCTGCAAAAGAGGTGTGCCAACTCAAGGGCTAATGTGCTCACTCGAGGGCTGATTTGCCCACTCCAAAGTTAGTGTGCCCACTCGAGGGTTGATTAGTATCCTTCTAATGGATGGAATGCATCCTTATGATGTGTGATATGTACTCTTGTAGTGCTAACAAGTACATCTTTCTAATGCGTGGAATGCAACCTTATGATACATCATGTGCACTCTTCTA
This sequence comes from Boswellia sacra, assembly GCA_013180625.2. NCBI lineage: Eukaryota > Viridiplantae > Streptophyta > Magnoliopsida > Sapindales > Burseraceae > Boswellia > Boswellia sacra. Next base: position 5,062 of record SNVD02002896.1, on the reverse strand, counting down.
GTATGAACAAGTCCATCCTGCATATGCATGAGGTTCATCCTTATGATACACGATGTGCAATATTCTAGTGTCGACAAATGCATTCTTCTAATGCATGCAATACATCCTTAGGATGTCCGGTATACGCTATTCTAGTGCGGATAAGTGCATTATTCTAATGCATAAAATGCATATCCTTATGATGTGTGGTGTGCACTATGTTAGTGCAGCTGACTGCATCATTCTAATGCACAAAATACATCCTTATGATGCGTGATATGCACTATTCTAGTGCTGACGAATGTAATATTCTAATGCATGAAATGCATCCTTATGATACGTGATGTGCACTATTCTAATGCGGACGAATGCATTTTTCTAATGCATGAAATACAATCATTATGATGCATAATGTGCACTATTCTAGTGCGGATGAATGCATTATTCTAATGCATGAAATGCATCATTATGATGTGTGATGTGCTCTATTCTAGTACACATGAGTGTATTATTCCAATGCATGAAATACATCATTATGATGCGTGATATGTACTATTATAGTGCGAACAAATGCATTATTCTAATGCACGAAATGCATTATTATGATGTTAAGACAGAACACTTTTAAGTGCACCTATTTCCTAGGGTTGTTAGCACTCTTCAGTGCACCTATTCTAAGGGCTTTAAACACCCTTAAGTACATCTACTTCTTAGGGTTTTAAACACTCTTCGATACACCTCTTCTTAGGGTTTGTGCCTATTCTACTTAGGGTTTTTAACACTATTTAGTGCACCTCTTTTTAGGGCTTATGCCTATTCTAAGGGCTTCAAACACTCTTAAGTGCACGTATTTCTTAGGGTTTCCTTCTAATGCATGCCCACCAAGAAAACTTCTATCATACACTACTTCACGGTTTTTAAACCTTCTATCCTTTGTGCCTTCGGCTTCGTTCTTTCTTTAATCTCTTTAGGCTCTGTATTAATAGGTTTCACACCTTTTCTTCCAAGTTTTCTTCATTCATCTTTGATCTTCCTCAATAATTCTCAATTTCTTCTGATTTACTCGGGGAATCTCTTGATTTGTCATGTTCTAGCATCCTTCATTCTTGACTTCTCTTCCATTCGTCATGCTCTTTACTGGAAAATTTCTTATCATGTTGTTGATTATCTGATTCACTGGGGATCTTTCCCTTGTATTTACAAATTCCTGCAAAGTTCAAACATCTTTGGATGATGTAAAATCAATTCAAATTTTTATCTTGTTCAGTGTGTTCTTCAACAGATTGCTTTCTAGTATCTGGAGGAATTCTTCCATGTGATTTCGGTCGAAGATTCTATCGACTGATGTTACATTTCTTTCCTTGTGCATTCCTAAGCTATTGCCAGGGTGCTTGTCACTTATTTGTTCAAAAATTCTTTTGATGTCTTGAGGTAGAGTTTTTCTTTTCTTCTCTTTGTTCTCTTTTCTCTATTTCTTCTTTTTCTTTTTATTTTCCTCTTTCTTTTCTTTTTCTTTCTTCCTTTTTCTTTTTATTTTCCTCATTCTTTTCTTTTTCTTTCTTCCTTTTTCTTTTTCTTTTTTTCTTTCTTTTCTCCTTGGCCCTTTGATTGATTTGACTATGAATCTTCTTCTTTCTTCAAATCCTTTGTTCAAGGTGACCTTTCATCTTTAAGACAGATTTCATTCTTCAAGGTGAAGATGAAATTTCTTCTTCAAATTCCCTTCTTTAGGGCAGACTTCAAATTCCTTCTTTATGGTGAACTTCCTTCTTTGAGACAGATGCCTTATTCAAGGTGGATGCTTTCTTCAAGGTAAATGCCTTTTTTCAAGAGAGGTTTTTTCTTCAAGATAGATGCTTTCTTTGAAGCCAATGCCTTATTCGAAAGATATTCGTTCTTCAAAGTGGATGCCTTCTTTAAGGTAGACGTCTTCTCTAAGGAAAATCATTAAAACGTCCTGCTGGAATCAAGTTTCCTCAAAACTGAGCTACCTTATCTAGGTAACCTGCATATCTGGGTCTATCCAAGACTAAATTGCTTGATTTAAGCGACTTGTGCATCGTGTTACTTCCATCGAGACTAATCTGCTTGATCTAGGCCTCTTACACATCGTGTTGCTTCTATTCCTCTCAGTGTTGAGCTCTTTTCTTTTGTGGTTACCCTCAATATTTCATATTGCATTATGATTCTATAGAACTCGATCACTTCTAGATTGTATACCATTCGAGATTGTGCTTCCTACAAGAAAATGTTTGATGTTTCATGTATGCATAAAGTCTATCTTAATAATATTTTCTAACTATATGCTTCTTGTTTGGACTAGATGAGTCACTGGCAAATCAAGTGTTTAGAGTGAGAGGTTGATCATCATCAGGCTCAAGTTGCTATTTCTTCAACTGATGTTAGTGATGATGAGTAAAAACTGTCGCTATTGGCGTTCTTTTTCACCCTTCTATTTCTCTTCACACCTTGTAACGCCTTTTCTCACAGTTCTTAACATGTTTGAGTTCTTTAGCCATTCTTAAAGCTTCTAAGGGATTATGGTTGAAAACGGCTTGAATCCAATAACCCTACAATTTGAAATTTCTTCGTGTGAAGCTTGATGTTCCTTTTTTTAAGGAATCCACGACCTTCTGGGATTCTCATGATCATGCCTTCAACTTCAATAGGCAAGAGCTTTGCCCCCTGTATGAGGAATTCTCTACCATACTCGGTTATCATTCATCCAGTCATGAGAGCATCATTCTACTTATTATTGAGACACCAACAATGTCTAATCTTGCCAACTTCCTCAACTTTTTGATTTCTACCATGGGCATTCACACTAGAGGCAGTAGGGTGACATTGTTTTCCATTATCCCTTGAGATGACGGATAGGAACTTGTCCAACTGGTTTCGTCTTCTTCAGTTTTGTCCCGTTGCACAGTTTCTGTTGGTCTCATCAGACGGTCTCAAAGATCTACATCTTGTGACTATCATTCCTCAAATAGGCCTCGGTTTCATAGTAGTTCCCTTGATTCTAGTTAAGACATTGATCAGACAAGATCGAGCCAAGGCTGATCCAAGTCTAAGGTTCAATGGCAGTCTTCTACTTCTTCAGATATTTTTTGTTTATCCTTTAACTTTTCTTTTAGTGGCCCTTTCAGGTTTTTGACTTGGTGATTACTTTTTATGCTCTAATTTTTGCCTAAACTACCTTTTCGGGTTTTGACTTAGCGAGCTTGCCTTAACTTTTGCCTGAGCAGCCCTTTCTGGGTTTTCAACTTATAAGGCTTTTATTTTTCTTTTTCTTTGCCCTAACTTTTGCCTAAGCTACTTTTTCAGGTTTTTAACTTAGCAAGCTTGCCTTAATTTTTGCCTAAGCCACCTTTTCTAGTTTTCAACTTGGCAGGTTTTTTTCTTATTCTTATTTCTTTTTCCTTTTCATATTTAGTTACAAGAGAAGTTGTCTATTATATCACCATTTCTTACACTTCCTTCGAGATGAATGAGATAATTCTGTCTGCCATGATTTTCAAGATGGTTGGGGCATTTCTTTGCCCGTTGCTTTTTTCTTCATTCTCAAGATGATTGGACAATTCTTGGCCGCTTGCTTGTTTTCACGTCTCAAGATGAGTGGGTGACTCTTTACACCCTGTATGAAGAGTTTAGTACTATCTTGGGAATTCTAGCTTTAAGGGCGTTAGTACTAGATGAAATAGCTAACTTCTTTCATTTATCTTGCTTCTTCACTGTTGATGGTAAGGTTGCTTCTTTAATACTATTGACAGGAACTACTGGCAGATTTTCTTCTTCTTAACATGTTTTCAACACATCCAATATCTTCGAACAATAAGTTGAAATGCTAAAATTTGATAGCATTTCTCAAATTTGATAGCTTAAAGGTAAGGCATTGACATCATGATTGTTCACATTTCGACTCTAATGCCAGAATTGCTCATTTAAGATTCTTCGTGTGCGTGTGTATAGCCAATCATACTTCACTTGTTGAAACTTGATAGCTTTATGCAAATAGAAACTAGTGATCAATCTCTAAAGATAGAAGGACTCCGATAAGCCCGCTTTTTACACTACCCTCCACTAATGTAAGCTGATCACAATAGCAAAGATATTAAGGCTTTATCAAGCTTGTAATGATAGGCTAGGTTCAAGGTATGATCAAGGAAACTATAAGGTTATCTCACCCATAGTCATATAACCATTCTAGGTTTTAATTGAGAGCATTAACTTCTTCCATTTGTACCCCCAATTTTTGAGTTTTCACCTATTATGTTTGCTTTGCTAAACTTCACGAGCAATAGTATTAGCACTTATATTTTCTTTTTCTTTTTCTTTATTTTTTTGTCTTTTGGTTTTTCTTTTCTTTTTCTTCGAGCTTAAAATTTCACAAAAACTTGTCAACCTCCTTTCATTCTCCCATAAACATGGCTCTCAAAGATCTTTTCTAGAATCTTCATATGCTGTGAGTGAAAGGGGCTATATAGGAAAAATTTTCCCAGTGGTAGGACAAATTTTGTGGTTTGACAAAGAAAAGGCTTGATTAGGCTTAATAGGTTACACAAGTGATAACGAAGTAAGCATGGGTGGGCTTCATTGACTCAATCGATCCAAAAAGGCCCTAAATCACTTCCTTCATGTTGTAAAGCCTTGGATTTTTCCTTGAGTGGTGATCAAACGGGTTTCAGAGTCTTACAAGATCTCAAAGCAGAGCTCTATATTCACATAAAGTTTCTCTAAGTAATATAAAGTTTCATATTCATGGCTATTGTGCTCAAATGATTAAAGAATCAAGAATGAAACTAATCTAACAAAAGAGTAAAGTACGCAAACAACATAATCTCATGTATTACAAAAAATCTGTTTCCAATGAGTGTCACAATTTTATCAGTAATCATCAAAAGAATACACAACTTGTATCATTCTTAAGGCAAAACATTTAAAACCATTATTATTCTTTCTCTAGGTCAGGAATTCTCCTATTATCAATCAAGTCTTTTATTGAGTCACTACAAGAATTTTTCATATATTTGTCACATTGTTTTTTTTTTATTTGGCAGTTTTTTTAGAAAGTGAGAAATATAAC